>CM040191.1:600000-890000 GCA_022606455.1 Callitettix versicolor | reverse complement strand
ATTATTTGTAATAATATTGCATAAATAAGCCGTCAGGGAATTTTATCACAATGATTATAACATGAGGTACAAAACAGTCAAATATACAATGATAACATCTGCCACAGATGTGAACAGATCACAAATTGTAAGCTGGGATTCGAGTTTGGCCAATCCGATTCATAAAATATTTACATTTCTTTGTGTGCTGGTTCTATGCATCTTTTACAAGGCCCCAGTTGTATAGTTTGTTCTTTAAAAGTAAATTTACTGTTGTTCTAACAAAACTTCGAGTTTGCTGTCAGTGTATCTTTCAAGAATATTTTTAGCTATTTGTGGAGGATCAGGGAGCACAAATTCAATATTTGTACAATATTTTTGTTTAATAAACTGTATTTTTTATTCTAAGATAATAAAAAAAAAATCTTAATTGAAGTGAAGATTTTAGTAACAGGAACAAAATTGAAACCCGTGACCGCATGAATAACTTGTAAAACGCATCTCGTTATTATTATTAGTATAGTAATTTAATAATAATAAACAAAAAATATTTCAATAGAATTATTTAGTACCCCATTTTTAAAAATAAAATACTTTTGGAACAGTTACATTTTTTTAGATTTAAATTCAAACAATCTACAAAACTGATAAGTTTCGTAATTTTTGGACTTGCCATTTAAACGCTAGGTTCGAATTGATACTCGTACGAGTATTCTTGTCTATTATTTTACCTTGAAATAATTTTGACAGACGATTGTCCCTTCAGATAAGGACAATCGAGTTTCAAAATTTTTCCTTCGGTAAACCAAATTA
Source organism: Callitettix versicolor (assembly GCA_022606455.1). Taxonomy (NCBI): domain Eukaryota; kingdom Metazoa; phylum Arthropoda; class Insecta; order Hemiptera; family Cercopidae; genus Callitettix; species Callitettix versicolor. The sequence goes on along the minus strand of CM040191.1, from coordinate 889,208 downwards.
TCAACAGAACGCTCTGAACAGTTTCTGCAGAAGGTGAATTAAATAATAGGCTGTAGAATGTGACACAACGTCAACTGAGTTGCGTTAACGCATATTAATATTAATTACGGACATCAGTGTCAGCGGCAAATACGTCAGCTGGACGCGATGAAGGCTATACTGCGCAACGACCCTTTTCCATGCGACACTAGCGGCATCATGGCGAAGTTTGTAATGTAAAGCTAAATGTTTAATACATTTAATGCGTTTATACGTTTCACCCAATGGCGTTTGTCCTTCTGTTTCAACAAAGAAGCTTTTAATATTTAAAAAAATGTAGTCATCAATTTTTTATTTTCATTTGTGTACTTTTGCCGAGAACTGCCTTAATGATATGAAATGAAATAAAAAAAAATAACTACACCGTTTTAATCCACAATAAAGCTTCATAGCTGGTTTCAGTCTTTCCAGGTTATTTACAAGAGATATACTCATTCAGAGTGTCACTTATAAATGGCATGTGAAAGTCGAAATCGTCAGTGAGAATCTGTAATGCTACAAGCTTCCCATTATGTTTGACTTTCATATACACAAAGCTACCAATTTAAAACTAAAACGTAATACTAAATGAATTCATAATTTGCATTTTCCAATTGTCTTCCTTGATCAAGAGTTAGTGATTTTTCTTTATCACAAACTGTAGAAAAAGCTATAAGTTAAGGCATAGCGAACGTGAAAAAAATCGATGTGGATATTTCAATGGAAAACTCTTTTTACATTTCCAGGTCCTAATTGTCACTTTTATTTGGATGTATGTCCGTTAATTTGTGTGCATGTGACAACATGCGCGTGCGGGTACAGATGTTAAATAAATAAATCCACCATACTCGATCTACATTTCTCCAAATTTTGTTTCAAAACTAGCGTCGATTATTTATAGATTGCCAATCAATTTATTTAATTGTACTGTCAGCCATCTTGCATCAGTCATGTTGGAACGAATAAGAATATAATAACAAGTAAATAATTGTATTCAATTTTATTTCGCTGAATAGTACAAAAAAGTTCTGCAATCGTTTAAATAGAACATTCATTCGAGTTTGTTTTTTTAAATAAATAACGTAAAGTAATTCGATTCTTTCCTTCTGATGTCCTTTTCTTCTAAATTTTTATAATACTTAAATGTCGATCCGAACTGCCACCCAATATTTTTTGTATTAAAATTTGCACTTGATATTTACAAAGTTAACATTTTTGAAAATACTATTATTTTAAATAATAGCCAGCGTTTACTATTATTGTAAATTGAATTTGATATCAGATTGATTTTAAGTTATTTTTTTTCGCTGAAACTAAACACGTCAACTATATTAGTGCTCAATATATCGAATTGTTTTTAAATATTTAGCATAAATAGGCATACCGATATTATCAGAAAAATTATTGTTTTTTTAATCGGATCGTGCATTGTTTTCACAGTAAAAAAATAGTACTATATTGACACAAATTGTGTGTCTTATTCACATTATCAAATCCATAATTCATCGAGTTAAGACTAATTTAGTTTAGAGTTATACAGCGCGAGGGGTCTTCTATTCAAGGTAGGTATATGTCTAGTGAGACATATATTACCAGACATACCCACCTCTAATTAATTAACAGGGTAATACATCTTAATTAATAAGATGACAGCTCATGTTGTTATCATGATTGCCTCAATACGTATCGTGTCGCGTAATGAAAATATTGTGAAACTATTCCACTTACAAGTTTACTTTCTGAATTTACTAAGTAGTCTGTAGAAAAGGTTGCTGATCGTGAAACTAAAGAGATCTTAATATTTTCATGGATATTCCGTTTTCGATCTCCAAAGTATTAAAAAATGGTTATATGTTTGTGCAAATAAAACTAAACTAAATGACAGATTTTGATAAAATTTGGCCATTTATTTGTCAGACCATTTATCAACACTTTAATTTATCCATATCTCAAAACAACATTTAAATCTGTAACGATACGTTTTAAGGCTCCTTTTCATAAAAAAACGTTTTCTTTAATTTTAATGATTTTAATAAAATGTTGCTCAAATGTAGTTCTTGAGTATAAAAAAAAACCCGGCTTCTGAGCAATTAAAATCGCTGAAAATTCTGCTAAAACTCTCAAATGTGATTAATTAGATTTTGTTCGAAATTGGATTAGATACCAAGTTCTTAACCAAAGATCAATGTAGCAAATTTTGAATAAAAAAAATCGAAAAAACACAAAAATATAGTTTGGTCATCGTTTAATAAGATTATATTTTATTTCATTTAGAAGTTATTGTAGAAATGATTTCTCATAGACGATGTAGATAAAAATTTATATGGAAACCTTATTAACTGATTTCGTTTTAAAATTATACTTACTTCTAAAGTTTTTGTGTAGCTGCTGAACCAATGTTTTTGGAAACTAATTGAAAATATATAATAATTATTGAAATGTTTTTGCACTATTTATTTCATTTGTTATAAAAACTTCATATATTATGTACAGTAACCACATGGTAGTAAAAACAATGCGTGTGTTTGCGTATTAATACCACAGATTTCTCACGTACATACCGCCTCCTAAGGAATTTATGCACTAATATTATGTCAAGGCTTATCTACGGGAAGGCTCTTGGCAGCGTTTAATTCCACATGTTTATTCGTAAAGGAATATAGTTGAAGATTATTATATATATATATATATATATATATATATATATATATATATATATATATATATATATATATATATGTAAACTTTTAATATTACTTGTAAATCTAAACAATTAACTACTAGCTATGTGGAAAATACACAATGATCCGATCCTTTACGGATAGAAAATGTGATATACATGAAAAATCAGTGTGTATCCGTCGAAAAATTTTTTCCAGAAGAAACATTGTACTGACGTGTAATCGTATCTGGCATCTTCGTGATGGTTCTCGCTCCAAGATTGAAGTTAAACTTATAAAACCAACACTTGTTTGGTCCTTTTATAACTTTCGAATGACGCAAGTAGAAAGTGGGCTGGCTTGAGTTGTCGTAGGTCGACAATCACTGGCTGATTAGGTCCAGTGAAATTATTAATGGCAATTATATTAGGTGTGACACAATATATGCAGTCATCCCAATACCAGGTTTTACCAAATATTATATAAACGTTTGGGCCAAAGGTAGTTTGAAATGGGGTTTATTAAAAAAAATTTGAGTAGATTTAAATTTTCATAAAATCTTTATTAATTTCAAATTCAATAAATCTCTCTCTCTCTCTCTCTCTCTCTCTATATATATATATATATATATATATATATATATATATATATATATCCATATATATATATATATATATATATATATATATATATATATATATATATATATATATATATATATGTGTGTGTGTGTGTGTGTGTGTGTATGTCCTTGCAGGGGAGGTGCAGACTAGCTGCACCTATTGAGAGGATTTAGACGTCCCTCGCGGTACTCGAGTCTTAACACGCACTTACACTTACAACACTACATTTACGACTTTAACACTTTTACACTTACGCCTACATATAGGGAGGCGATAATAGCCTCAATCTGCTTTTCGTCTTAAAATAACAAATGTATATATATATATATATATATATATATATATATATATATATATATATATATATATATATATATATATATATATATATAGAGGTATGTATTTTAAACACAAAAATAAAAAATCTAAATTTACTATTTTCCAATTTTCATAAAGTGACAATTTTTAGTTGCTTTTTTATTTAGGTTAGGTAAGTTGCAAGATAATTCAATTATTTATTGAAGCGAAGCTTTTAATATTAGCTTTGGCGAGAGGAGTGAATAGAAAAAAAGTGCCCAAACCAAAGAAAGTAACAGTAATATATAGCAACGAGCAAACGAGTTTCGTCTTTCTATTTCTGTCTCTTTCTTTTTCTTCCTATATTTTCGATAACAGTACACATGCATTATATGAAAACGTTGTGTTACATTGTTTTCGGTATTTTTCCTTGGTTGACGAACACGTGCACTTTTTAACCGTTTATAATGCATTCGAAATTATAATAAACGTTTATAATAATTGTTGATAATACTGCTAGTTTTTAACAACATAACCTGAAACATTATAGCCTATCAGCTGTCCAATAAATTCAGCTGATCGTTACGAATTAATAAAAAACAGCTGATGTTTTACTATAACTACAGTAAATCATATCTAAGCTAGGTTCACGTATTTATTTATTTAAACAAAACAAGATATTTGAAAACATATCTTGAAACTAATTATATATTCAGCAAAGATATCATGAACAAAAGCTTTGATTCTGTCGGTAACTCCACGAGTATCACACGTGTACTTTTTCAAGATTCAAACATTTGTTTAAATTAAAATTAATTATAAGTTTGGTTTTATTATATTCCTTTTCCTTCAATATTTTATCGTAATTTGCATTGACCAAGCAGTGAAATATGTAAATCACTACCGCTTATACGCATCAAATTAAATCTGAAAATAATTATATATGTTTTTATTTTACATAAAGTTTTATTTATGCAGTAAATACAGTATATGTTTACTTTACTACGATCGTAAAATGAGAAAGTAGATAGGAATTTAAAGGTGCGCATTGTCATAAACTGAAAAGTTATTAATGTCGTAAAATCTGACAAACATAAAAACACTTGAAATTTAAAATTGGTAATGACGTTGCTGTTCACGTTTACATATTGAACTAAAGACACATCCTGCCCACTTTTCGGGCCAACCCTGTTCATTGCGTTCGTACTTGAATGTTTGCGACTCTAAGCAACCTTCAATAAACATAAAGTTCAAATAACTGTCATTAAGACATAACATATCGATAATGATTTTTTTTCAAAATGAGAGACTCAAATAAGAGAGATGTGCAAAATAAAACTGTCTAGCTTTAAAGGAGAATATTGCTTCAATGTAATGAAAAGTATTGTCGTATTTTCAAAATTGCATGCGTAATAGAGAATTTCTTTTATATTAATTTAAATTAATTTTTAAAGTTAGATTTACTTTTAAATTTTTATTATATAGTCAATATTTTTTTAAAATACATATTAGCTCATAAGTTTTTTGCCTTTAGCATCTGCTTTGATTTTTTTAAAGAAATAACTACCCAATGGATTTTTTCTTCTGTAAACTTTTGATCTGGAACGTTAACCATAATTTTCGTTTGAGTACTTACTAAATATATTTGAGCAAATTTTTATTAAAATTGTTTTAACTTTTGAGGAATATGTTTGTCAAAGGTTTTTTACCAATAGAAAAATATTCAATTCAATTTCAATTTTCTTGAATATACTATTCGTCAGTGTACCTCCAGCAATGTACACACACCTGCATTACACACACTCTACATCACACGCATTCCGTAGCACACACATTACAGAATGACACACATCTAATTAATATTTTTCTAATTCTACAAGTTTTTATTGTAATGTTTTCTAACCGTACAGGTTGAAAATACTCACAACCTGAAAACGGACACATACATTGATTTCTTAAGGTAAATTTTTCACGATAACAATAACACACACATACATATATATATATATATATATATATATATATATATATATATATATATATATATATACTATTATACAAGAAAACAATATTTTATTTACCAAATATGTGTAATATTTTGAAGTTGAATAAGGAATACTGAATTATAACTTACATAACACAAGTAATACCACAGTTTTAATACTTTAAAATTCTATTCTTCATATTATTTATAATGCGAATTATTTTATTATTAATTAATATTTAGTAAATAAGTTTCGTTGGAGGCAACTTCATGTTTCATAGTTTTTGTTTAAATTTGTTTTAAATATTGTTAAGAAAAAATCGTGTTCGACTCGATTGCAACATAAAACGCAACCATTCATGTATCGGTAACGGCAGTATTTGTTTGAAAAAAAGATCCATGTAATTTTATTGTATTTGTAATTTAAATTAAAAACAATTTAAAATACAATACTTGTTCTAGTGAAAATTAATTCTCAGTTATAAACAAACATTCATAAAACACTTATTGTACACACAGTAAGGCACTTTAAACAAGACAGAATATCATAAAATAGATCACGTAGTTGAAAAAAGTTCACGACATGACATACAACACAGACAGTAAACAATGATCTACCACTTTATCATCATGTAAGAATGAGGTTGCGCTGGTCTGGTGGGTACGATAGACTGCTGAGTGCTGACTACAGCACAGACTCAGCTTATTGACCTATTAAAAATGTGATATTCGAGAAACATCGATCTTTAATATCTATTTAAAACATCACTTATCGATACAGTCCCTTTTTAAATATAGTTCGTGGGTGAAGGATATTAGGTGCTATTATTGGAAATTTGTTAATTAGAAAGTTATTATGAACAATTTTCTTTTTGTAAAATCAGGTTGACAAACTAAAATGTTGTAACTTTGAAAATCAATTCGTTTTATACATTTTTAAAGTACGAACGGATTTGAAATGTTCATTTTGTTTAAATTAAGTAAATAAAATATGCATTCTTAATTTTTAAGAAATTGAATGATATACAGCGCTAAAAAAAAACAAAATACGCATACGTGTTTACAACATTAATCAATTTTTTGGTTATTCATACAAAATAACGAAACTTAGATGCTATTGTAGCGTTAGTGTGCTACACAAATAAATTCATTAATTGATAAACAAACTTCGTTTACATTCGAACTTTTTTCTCTCCATAGTTTTTCATGAATATTTATTTTAAATTGCCTTTAATTTCAATCCCACAATTTCAATAATTACAAAAAAATAATTTCTTTTGTTGGACGTATAAAATGTGCGTGTATTTAAAATTACTCGTTTTGGAAAAGTCGAAGAGGTTAGTAATTCAACCTTTGTACAGAGTAGGTGATAAAAATTTGTGAATTGCTAAATTAGCTTATTTTATAACAAAATATAGCTTCGTATAAAAGTAAAAACACAAAATATTTCACTGTTAACCATTTGCGAATGCAATATATTTCCACTTGAGTTCATACTGTTTGTTGCGGAGTCTGTTGCAAACACACTGCAACAAGCACGTTTCTGTTTGTGTTTTATTGTGTTCGTGTCCGAATAGTTTACAAAATGGGAAAGTCAGTGCAACTTGTAAAAGCTACAGCGAAACGTTATTTAAACAAATCCTGCTAGCCAGAGCCACGAGATAAAGTCGTTAGAGTAATCGATGAGGGGTGGGTGGGGTGAGGCGGGGAAGAGTGGCGGTAGATCACGTGACGCGCGTTGCGAGGGATGAACGCTAAAGATGGATGTTGGACAAAGTATCTCAATGGTTTAGGTCTGAAAACGTCTTCTGTTAAGTAGTTCATACAAAAATAGCAAAGCTTCCTCTGTAATTTATCCTGTAATGTTTTTCAAAAAATTGCCCTGAAGTAAACTAAATTAAAAGAAAAAAATCGTTCAAAATTCGCAAAAAAACATGTAACTTGATACATCACTTAATTTCATCTAATCGTTTCTTTCAAAATTGCTAAAGAAAGGCTCAAAGCCAAGTGTGTAAGGTTGGCGGAAACATTTTAGTATTTTATTTTCAATTTTTTTTATGGTTTGTGGCAACAAAAATTGAAAATAAAATATTAAATAAAAAGTGCTTTTCGCTTCAAATCTGAAGTTAAAGTCAAACTTTGATTGAATACTTAGTGGAAAAATACCTTCAAGAATGACAGATTGGATTTTGGTGGAATTCTAAAACAACGTCTCTTATGGAAACAATTCAAAATAATAGTAAACACCGGTATACAACTTAAGTACGACGATAGTTGTAGTAAGGTGTACCGTATTTTAAAAATCAAAATGCTATTTTAATCTGTTTGTAATAATGATTACGAAGGTGAAATTATATTGTATAAAGCGTGAGAAAAACCTATCATTTTGAAACGGAAATGTTGTTAAAAATAATATTTCTTATTAATCTTGTGGGAGGCATCTGTATGTGGAATCATGCCGTTACACTTGCTGAAACATCTTATGTAAAACTAGCTGTGTATCTCTCTTGTTGCATGAGATTTTTTGATTTAAAGAAGGTATTATAATTTAGAAATATAACATTGTCAATAACCGAAATTATTTTAATACAATATTGTTTTATCAAAACAATCAAATATGAGTTTTTGGATTCATGTTGTAAAGCAAGACTTCTACTTAGTGAATTAATAGAACAGTAAATAGAACAACATTTCTACTTAGTGAATGAATAGAACAGTAAACGGAAAAACATTTCTACTTAGTGAATGAATAAAACAGTAAAGAGAACAACACTTCTACTTAGTGAATTAATAGAACAGTAAACAGAACAACATTTCTACTTAGTGAATTAATAGAACAGTAAACGGAACAACATTTCTACTTAGTGAATGAGTAGAACAGTAAACGAAACAACACTTCTACTTAGTGAATGAATAGAACAGTAAAAAGAACAACATTTCTACTTGGTGAATGAATAGAACAGTAAACGGAACAACACTTCTACTTAGTGAATGAATAGAACAGTAAACAGAACAACACTTCTACTTAGTGAATTAATAGAACAGTAAACAGAACAAGATTTCTACTTATTGAATTAATAGAACAATAAACGGAACAACATTTCTACTTAGTGAATGAATAGAACAGTAAACGGAACAACACTTCTACTTAGTGAATGAATAAAACAGTAAACAGAACAACATTTCTACTTAGTGAATGAATAGAACAATAAACGGATAAACACTTCTACTTAGTGAATGAATAGAACAGTACACGGAACAACACTTCTACTTAATGAATTAATAGAACAGTAAACAGAACAACACTTCTACTTAGTGAATTAATAGAACAGTAAACAGAACAACACTTCTACTTAGTGAATTAATAGAACAGTAAACAGAACAACACTTCTACTTTGTGAATTAATAGAACAGTAAACGGAACAACATTTCTACTTAGTGAATGAATAGAACAGTAAACAGAACAACATTTCTACTTGGTGAATGAATAGAACAGTAAACGGAACAACACTTCTACTTAGTGAATGAATAAAACAGTAAACAGAACAACATTTCTACTTGGTGAATGAATAGAACAGTAAACGGAACAACACTTCTACTTAGTGAATGAATAGAACAGTAAACAGAAAAACACTTATACTTAGTGAATTAATAGAACAGTAAACAGAACAAGATTTCTACTTATTGAATTAATAGAACAGTAAACAGAACAACACTTCTACTTAGTGAATTAATAGACATTTCTACTTAGTGAATGAATAGAACAGTAAACGGAACAACACTTCTACTTAGTGAATGAATAAAACAGTAAACAGAACAACATTTCTACTTAGTGAATGAATAGAACAATAAACGGATAAACACTTCTACTTAGTGAATGAATAGAACAGTAAACAGAACAACACTTCTACTTAATGAATTAATAGAACAGTAAACAGAACAACACTTCTACTTAGTGAATTAATAGAACAGTAAACAGAACAACACTTCTACTTAGTGAATTAATAGAACAGTAAACAGAACAACACTTCTACTTAGTGAATTAATAGAACTGTAAATAGAACAACATTTCTACTTAGTGAATGAATAGAACAGTAAACGGAACAACATTTCTACTTAGTGAATGAATAGAACAGTAAACAGAACAACATTTCTACTTAGTGAATGAATAGAACAATAAACGGATAAACACTTCTACTTAGTGAATTAATAGAACAGTAAACGGAACAACACTTCTACTTAGTGAATTAATAGAACAGTAAACAGAACAACACTTCTACTTAGTGAATTAATAGAACAGTAAACAGAACAACACTTCTATTTAGTGAATTAATAGAACAGTAAACGGAACAACACTTCTACTTAGTGAATTAATAGAACAGTAAACAGAACAACACTTCTACTTTGTGAATTAATAGAACAGTAAAGAGAACAACACTTCTACTTAGTGAATTAATAGAACAGTAAACAGTTTTTTTAATAGATTTGCTGTAAGCAATACTGCAAACAAAATGAAAACCTAAAGGAATACCAAAGTGTTATTTTATTTATACAAGTACATGGTTAAATCCCCAGGTTATACAAACTCAGACAGGTTATTTTTCACTTTTTTCAAATCATTTACCGAGTAAGATAAATCCACCCCTTCCAAGGAAATCTTGTTCTGTCGTGTAAGGAAATAAGCTTGCTCTCCCAGCGCGGTTACTTCCTCTCTGCAAATATACAAACTATTTCGAGCCTTATCTATTACAAGAGTAAGTATGACGACCCCTTCAATAGATCCAGGCATGGGGTGGAGTGAGAGGGTGAGCAGGAGCTGACTTACAATCACACCAAAGATATACGAAAACAAATATGTTCTGGCAGGAACGTCTGGATGTTGTAAAGCGCACAGCTTACCCGCGAATACTGAAGATTAATTCAACAGTTTTGTTAGGTGTCTAAGCGCAGGCAAACATTTGTCAGAAACACAGTGTTATTTCAAATACATCGTGCAAGCTTTATCGTTTAAGATTTAAGTTTATGTATCCTTTTATACAACAAAAAAAAACAATATTTACAATTTTAAATAAAAAAATCATGGAAGTTTTGCTAGTTTTGTTTTTTATATTTAATCTTGAACCGTATATTTCTTTAATTTCAAATTCGCTGGGGCTCGGTGGTCGATGTGGTTAAAGCATCAGTCGGCAACCAAGCCACACACACACACACACACACACACACACACACACACACACACACACACACACACACACACACACACAAACAAACAAAAAGGACATTAAGTAAAATCCACTTTTTCAGACCATTTAAATAAAATTATTTGTGATTTTCAAAAATAAAATAACAATTACTTTCTTACAATATCAAATATGTAGAAATTAAGTCAATTGTAACAAAAATCGATCTTGAAATTATTTTGATGGTTTTTTGGTTGATGAAACACTAATATGGTTTCAAAAAGAATGCCTTTATTTCTTTTCTTAGTGAGACATCTTCAGGCGAGATCATTATGTCTAAAGATGCCTGCCTCACGCTGAAACATATGTCACTAAATAAAAGAAATTTGCGAAACTATATCAGAGGTAAAATTTTTCTTGACAACATGAGTTTTACCAAGTATCGACTGTGCATTCAATAATTAATAAAATAAAAGATTCAATTCGATCTGTACGGGTATCTCTAAACATCTCAAGAGACTTGACTAACTGAGAGATTTTCTATTAAATTTGGTATATAAGTGTTATCAGAAAAATATTATTTAAACAAATTTAATTATCAAGCTTCATTAATGTTTTATTAAAACTTTTCAAAATAAAAAAAATCGTTTTAATTTAATCAGTTTTAGGATTTCAATAAATATTTGATTAAAATGTAGTAAGCAAATAAAATTTGTAGATTAGGTGAAATCCGATTTAGGAGTTGTCAGAAATAAACCAGTAATTGTCATAAGTTTAGCAAAATCAGTTTTTCGATTTTCTGTTTACTATAATTTTTAAAGGGTAGTTAAAGGAGAACATTTTTAAAAGACACATTCGTAATTTTATGAATCAAACCCTTTATTTTTTTCCAGTTAACTCTTGAAACGTGATTTTAATTTTATTTACAATTTTATACAACGACTTGCGATTCCTTATTGGCCCAATTTAATGCACAAAGAACTTTGTAGTGAACTGCACTAAGTTACTGGAAGTGTATTTTACACGTGGTTAAGTTTTTTCACTGTTTTCCAACTACTTTAACTCATCTGATTTCAAGGTTAAATACCAATAAACGTATTTCCTTAAAAACAAATCGCGTTTGAATGTTTAATTTATTTTTCATGGAAAAAGTGACTTCAATAAGTTCATATGCGACCAAAATTCGATTAAAATCTGTTGACTTAATTAAGAGAAGTAAACTTTGAGTTTTAGTTGTGTTCTTAAGAAACTGAATTCTTAAGAAAATAGTTACATTTTCAAGTATGTACCATGTATTTGCACACATCATTTTTAAGCACTAATCCCTGAGGCTGTTCGGACACACGGATATGTATTTCTACCTTTACACGCTTCCGTTGCATACTGCCCCCATGAGGCCGCTGCAGACAAAACCAAATTGCTTTCCTAACACAATAACAACGCGTAACTTTTCAATTTTCTTAAAGCTATTTCCCAAGGTGGCAATCATTATTCGAAATTCTCTTTACATCCGACAAACTGACTTGGAATCGCCAAACCAAATTTATATTTCTGATAAATTGGATATTTGAACAATGAAATGGTTTTTAAAAGTCGTTGGCATATTTATAGGGATTATACTACACGATTGTTTCATTTGGCGTTGCTAAATTATGTACTTAACGTTATTATTTGACTTAAGTCTTTGGCGTAGTAACAAATACTACTTTAGTAATTTTAAATTTTTTGTCATTAAGCCACACTAGCAATAAAACGGTTAGTTAAAGTAACGTGAAACTTGACTGTTATTATATAAACCAAACAACATAAGCGGTCTTAAAACATCTTTACCTTAGCAATTAGTATGTTAAAATGCGATTTTAAAAGAAATCAATGTCTCCAGTTTATGTCGTACTTGCTAAAAATTAATGCAGATTTACAATTACCGTTATATATAAGCAAACCTGTAATCAGGATTTATCTGCCAATGTGTCTCGAAATAATGCAAAGTGTGATGTTCAGAACAGACCGACTCCTCAATTTTCGTTGGTGGTTTTCCGAATTGGAGTTTTAACATGTATCATGCTTTAGGGCTGGTTTTGATGTTGGATTTTTCGGGACGCGTAATGCAAGGAACATAATTATATTTATATAAAAATATATTTTACGCATCGGAAGTATCATATTAAATTAATTAGAATTCAAAATTATTTTGTTTCCGTCCAAGATTGAACTGCGAACCTTGCGCGAGTGATTCGGACTCATTAACCACTACACTACGGAAACTACAAAGAAGTTTGATCGATGTAAATATATGAAATGAATCGTTCATTTAATTTTGGTAGTTTTATTAAAATATCAGTTGTTTTATGTTAATTTATAAAGATCAGCTGATTTCATTAAACAGCCTAATTAGACATTAAACAGGCTATAATAAATTTTAGTTTCTGTTGCTAAAAACTAGTTATGTTAATGTATCGTGTTTTTGAACAAATTATCGTAATTAAAATAAAAAGGAAGGGGAAACATGATACATGATATTTATTTTTGGCTTAACAACAGAATTGTTTTTTCTACCGGTTTTTTTAATATCTTGTCTAAACTGTTAGAGGCCAATTTGAAAAATTATGTTTTTTTGTTGATTTTAGGCTATGAATTTTTTGATTTAAGGAGTATTTAAAAAATTGAAATTTTAAAAGATTAACAATATTTCAAAAATATAAAATGTTGTTAAAATCAGTAACTGAATTCTGCCAAATCGTTGTTTAATCTCAAACGGTGTATACAGACACAAATTCACAAACATTTATTTCCAATGGAATTCACTTTTTAAAACATAACTTTTTAAAATGCTTAAAGTACTAAGATTGTAAAATTGTTAATTCGTACAACTACTTTGTATATTTACAACTGCAATAACTTACAATTATGTTTATAGTACAAATATTTTATATAGACCAGTGAGAAATAGAGTACGCATCATTTTGTAGGACTGTTCTTCGCTTTAAACATTTGAAAAAAATCGTTATAGCCAGTTTGAAAGTTACATTCCCACGCTAACTGAATAATTTACTCCGTTTGTTGTTAACGGCCAGAACACGAGAAAGGAGCCGTTTGATTTTATTAGCACTTCCGTTCTGGAATGTTTTACTGTAATTGCTTTGCCAGTTTTTAACAAAGGTGAACGTTTTATAGGTTTATCGGTAAATTCGATTTTCCGAGCATTTGTTGTGATTCGAAGTTTTGAAACAACGTAGTCTTTCACTTATTCATTGCCTTTTTCTGGATGTAATTTTTCGTTTAAAATTGATTGTACATCTGACAAATATAAATTAATAAAAATGCAAAAAAAACTATTTCACAAATATTCTTAAATTCAATCATTTCTAAAATAATCGATTCAGAAGCAACCGACAAATACTAAAAAGTCAGCCTAACTTTTAAAAATCGGTTCATCAAATTTTGGTATTTAATGTTAAACCTGTATCTCTATATAATATGAACATTTGTAAAACAAGTCACAGTAGCAAATTTATGACTTGCGGAAAGGTCAACGGAAAGGATGAAAATTTATATTTTTTTTGTGAACCTAGCTTAAATATTATTTACTGTGGTTATAATAAAAAGTTTTATATTAATTCGTAATGGTCAGCTGAGGTTATGTTGTTAAAAACTATCAATATTAACAACAATTATTATAAACGTTTATATTAATTGCAAATGTATTATAAGCGGTTACAATGTTCACGTATTCTTCAACTAAGGAAAAATACCGACAACAAAACAAAACAATGTTTTCATATAATACGTATGAGTGTCGAAAAGGAGGAAGTAAGAGAAACGACACAAAAATTTGTTTGCTTGTATGTTACATATTTCCGATACATTCTTCCGTTCAGGAGACTTTTTTCTGTTTACTCCTTCCGCCAAAGCTCACATTAAATGCTTCTAAAGGCGAAAACGTACTTTATTTCCATGCATTGTTACCGATTTTAATAAAAACGTTTCTTTCTAATTTTTTCCCGATAAGTACCGAACCGCTTTATAGAATAAAATAATTGAACGTTTGAAAAAAATATATGGGCATAACGTTTTATCACTACCTTAATATCATGACATGGATTATTACGTTCTTCTCTATTTTTTGTACATTCCTTTATCTATTACTTCCAAATCACCGCTAAGGTTGGACAGCCAAATCTTATTTTGTTTTAAATTTATATTTTCAGCTGTAACGCTGGAAATAATTTGGATTTTGTGTTGTTATAATTTTTTTGAAATTTTATTCTAGTATTATGAAACACAATTTCCACATAATATTTTACACTGGACCCAAAGTTATAAAGAGATTTTTAAAATCATTTTTTCTGAAGACGTGAGTAGTTTTATTAGCGTAAATATTCAAAAACTATTGATAACTTGAGATCTAATAACGATCTCTGACCAAGGTTGCTTACCGTACAAATCACTGACTTTAAAACACACGTTCTTATACAACTTAATATTATTTAAACAAATTTAGGATTTTATATCTAACTGGTGGCGAAAACATGAATTTTCTCAACATTATTAAAATAGACAACAAAGATCAAGAAGGATTTTGAAATAATAATTCAAGTAATCTACTATAAAGTGAGATATTAAATTAACTTAAATAACTTAATATTTGGTTTTCTTAAAAAAAAAACACTACAAATCTTCGTAACAAATGAATATTTTTTTACCATTTTAGAGCATTGTATTTGACGTAAAGTACATTCTCGTTTGAAAACAAAAATTAATTTCTAGATACGAAAAAAATCCAATGTTAAATTATTTTTTCCAACAAAAAATGAATCCACACCTAAAGAAACCCAATAATGACACATAATTCTGATAATTCTGATTATCGGACACATAAAAAAATTGGAACTTCCATTAAGTACCAACTTTCTAAAAATTATTCCAGTCTGTACAGAAATAAAATCTAAAGAAGTAGTGGAAAGCATTAATGCAAATAAATGAAAAAAATAATAGATAAAATAAGTTTTTTTAAAAAAAGGTCAACATATACAATCTGCGTGAGCCTAAAGTTTAAAGAAATTTCTGTTGGAAGAGTTTTTGTCGTCGGTTGAACGACACAATAGCTTCGGTCCTGAAGCAGAGCTTTGAAGGATTTACTGCAGCCTAGCTTAAATATTTCTTATACTCCAAGGCATGATATATTTCAAGTGTACGTAATCTGTTGGTATCCCTCGTTCCTCGGCTGTACTTTGTCTAATGCGTTTAAAATACCGGGTTTTTCGATATTCTGAGCTGGCTTCACCTTTTATTTAGCTGAGTGCTTTTATTGTTTTTAACCTGAAATAAATCTTGCAAACACGTGCTGCAAGATTACTCTGTTCTATTTAATTAAAATTATTTTTAGTGTTGAAAAGGTCTTTAAAATCTCTCAAAAAACGCTTAATATGTTACTGTTAATGTTAATATGTTAATGAATATTTTTTTTACATTCGTGTGGAAAGTAGTAATCAGACATTTTTTGTCAGTATTTAAATGTGTGAAACTAAATTTCAAAATTATATATAAACTATGCGAGTGGTTAAGATTTGTTTTTTATTAAAAATTCTTCACACCTTTAAAATCTTCCCTAATTTAGTTTTTTTCAGTTCTGTGTAATGTAAATTGACGACTAGACCACACTAGTCCCTCTTTCGCCCCGATTATCTCAGGTTTTCCTTGTCATCTGATATGCAAGTCATATTTCCGATTTTTATGAAGTCCAGACTTTATTATTTAGAGTTTCGAATGATATTTTAACTCAGTTCTTAAGTTATTCGCTTTACAAAATCCCCTATGGCTCTTAATAAAACTTTTGATTGATTTATTGCTTTAATTTTTATTTGTGCTCCTGATGAAGTTTGTTCCAAAGCTAACGTTATATTTTACAGTTTTTAACTGATCACTTTATAGTTTTAACACTTCCGAATTTGTGTAAATATTAATTTTATTTATTACTCGATATGACTCGCGAAATTTCCTTTTTTATTTATTAATAAACACTATTTACGAAGTTATTAAGTGTAATTAATTAGTGTTTAAGGCTAGTTATGTTTAATCCGGTTCTTATTTTTAAATTAGCATAACTCATAATTTATTAAACAGATTTTAATGAAACTTTTACAATTTTTAAAGTTCAACTAAATTATGTTATCTATTACAATAAAATCACAAAAAATTAGAATATATGCCTATATATACACACACACACACACACACACACACACACACACACATATATATATATATATATATATATATATATATATATATATATATATATATATATATATATATATATATTTAACTATAATTGTTAAATAAGATAGTGTTTTCAATTTATTGTTTGTACAAATAACAATCTAATAATTTCCTGTAAAAAATAAAGCATTCCTTACAAAACAAAATTAGGAAGGGTAGAAAAAAACCGAGTAGCGTTTAAAATTTTCCTTTTGGAACGTTTCAGGTTACATAGTCATCGACGCTAAATGCCTACATTAAATGTTGTACAAGTTTAATTTATCCCTTAGGTCTTCTAAATACTTTTACATAAGTAATTTAAACTGAAATACGCAACGTACTGCGTTCATAACCAGGTTTATTGCAATATGTCCGGAAAATTCCTCGTAAATGGTTTTCTATTTTGTCACTACACGAAGTAAGCCTGTATGGAAACAATCTTCAGATTTTGTTAGATAAACCTGTTCCCGCCGACTGTGTCCAGACAAATGCTTTTATTTAAACGTCTGGTAATCCGTGCCCTCGCTGGTCATCGAGTCCGATGACATTTAGCGTACATAAATAAAAAGTATCTACGGTTTGATAGTGAGTCGGTACAAAATGGATTTGTTTTGTATTTTCGATTTGGGCCGGGTGGCCACCAAGTGAAGAGAGGAGCTGTGCCGAGCCGAACCGAGCGGAGCGGAATGAAGACGAACGGCAACCTGTAATTCAATCAGTTTAAAGAATGCGTTTGCATCTTTTAAATCTAAACATTTAGGCCTACTGTAACGAATTCTAAAAAATATTATGTTTAAAAACTGTAGCCTAGGAGATGAGAAATAATAAGTTTGAAAATGTGGTCAGCGTGGTGGGAGTCAAAACTGAATCTAGATTGAGTCGAAGCTACGCGGAGTTGATCCGTTCAGCAACGTTACGTTTTCAGTGACCGAACTTAATTTTAAAACAATTTGATTGGTTTTAATACGTAGTCCTCTCCGTTCAGCACAACTCCGCTCAGAATTTGATGTTACCCAAGAATCCTTAATTTATGTCTCTCAAATTTCATATGTGGACTTGAGTTAAATTTCTACATTAATGAAAAAAGTAGAGACAAATCTAATTATATAGTTTTTTTAAATTTAAATTTCATATTTTTGTCGATAGCGTTTCAACTGGATTTTTGGGTGAAAATGTGTTAAAAGTTTTGTAATGCTTTCTCATAATTTCATTTTTACGAAATTGTAAATATTTATTATACAAATTATATTTGTAAGGTAAATTAAATTAAACTGTGTTTTGATATTTTTTTAATTTTATATACATATGATATTCTTTTAGTGAAGTTATTTATTGGTTTAAAGTTTCAATAACAAGTGATTGAGTTTTGTTTTTAATCTGATTACAAGAAAAACATTGACTTTTTTAGTATACTTTGAAAAACCATACTAAAAGAAATAGTATGGTTTATTTAAAGTAACGATGTCAATTATCTTCTTTTTTCCTAATCGGGGTAAGAAGATTTCTCAAAAAACGAAGCGGAATTTTGGAAATAGTATTTCTTCATTAAAACTGACTTTAAATCTATATGAATAAGCATTTTAAATTGTCATTATATCAATTTGTAAATTTAAAATTCATTTTTTCATTAAAGTACAGTGATACACAAACTGTAAAAGTAGATTTGAAAGATGATTATGGTAGTGAAATTAGATTTTTTTCAAAAATGTAACATAAACCAAAAATGTCTTATAAAGAAATGAATTAACTTACATTTTTGAAATTGAGTACTGATTTTGATGAAAAATAACAAATTTAAGTTATTAGTTAAAGTGATGGAATTGTTTAGTTTTAATTAAAACAGTATAAACTAGAATACCGCCATTAGCTTTAATCTGAGTATTTAAAATGCTAATTTATATTACATAGTAAAATAAGCCTTTGTAATTGTGGTATAAAATTTGCCTGTGTAACGAACTTTTCTAAGGTACTATCAAAATTGATTATGACACCAAGTTTGAATTAAATTGGACCAAAAGTGCGAACATCGAACATGTAAATATTTACACTCAGTAGTGCATAGACATGTATTTACGTTTAGTTTGTGTGTGTGTGTGTGTGTGTGTGTGTGTGTGTGTGTGTGTGTGTGTGTGTGTGTGTGTGTGTGTGAAAAGTGACATTGGCTTGGTCATAATTTCGCCTAATAATTATTGTGCTTCAGCTGCAAATTCACTAATAATCATAACAGTTATTATGACATTATAAATTTATTCCTGTTAGAGTAGCCAACAGTTAGACCTACAAGTATTTTTAATAAGAATTAAAAGCTTAATATTTTCTCAACTATACATGTTTTAAGTAACGAATTAATTAACTGCCCGTTTATTTTCAGGTAAGACAATATCAACAAAAACTTCCTTCAAACAGCTATTGTAAGTAGCTTAAATATATCTAGTAGTTAAGTTAGTATACTGAGCTATGTTTTTAAATATGTTTCTTTAAGTCGTACAAATATTGTAGTATTTTTCCTCCAATGCACTTATTATCATTACATATTTTAAGCATGATTATATTTTACTCACAATCATGTTGGCGTCTTGTAACTAGCAGCATGTATATATTACCACAAAACTTGGAACTGTTTATATCTATCGGAACGGAAGTAATTTGGGTTTCGTTGTCTCGGTGTTGCTCATTTCCTTAGTCGACAGAAGAGGTTGTGGAGGAGAGGGAGGTTGATTTATGTGGCTTATTACTTGCTTCCGGAAATTGAAAAATAAATTTAGTGTTTCATATTTGAGAATTACAGTATATAAGTGATTATAACAAAAATGATATTTTCTATTGGTCTGATGCACTGATTTTATAATTCTATAATTCATAGACTACTGACCTCTAGTGCTGAAACTCAAAGTCAAAAACTTATTAAATTTGACAGTTTTGTTAACATGAAGATATTTTTAATCTAAATCATCAATACTTTGCCCAACAGAACCTACATCTTCAGCGTTTATCTCCTGCAACGAGCGTCTCATGATTTACTCCCCCCCCCTTCCTCACCCCCATTGATTACTGTAATGACTTTATATTGTGGCTGGGTTTATGCTTCAAGTATTGTCTTACTGAAAATATTTAGGAAACAAATATTTTAAAAAAAGACTTTAAAAAAAATACTTTAAAAAAAGAAAAAGTATAAGCTGTAATATTTCTGAATAATAATTATTGTTACAGTTTTTGTTTTGTTACTATTCGAAGCACAGTGATAGTATTATGATAATAAAAAATTACAAGTGTGGAACTCGGGGAGTTACCGACAGAAGAGAAGCTTTTTGTTAATGATATCTTTGCTGAATTTATATCTATTTTGAAGATATGTTTACAAATATCTTCTTTTGTTTAAATAAATAAATGATTAAACCTAAATTACTTACTGTAGTTATAGTAAATAAATGAGCACTTGTTTTATATTAATTCGCAACGATCAGCTGATTTCATTGAACAGCTGATAGGCTATAATAATTTTCAGGTTATGTTGTTAAAACCTATCACTACTAATAACAATTATTATCAACTTTTATATTAATTTCAAATGTATTATAAACGGTTACAACGTGCACGTGTTCTTCAAATAAAGAAAAATACCGAAATGAAAACAACACAAAGTTTTCATATAATACGTGTGTAATGTTGACGAAAAGGAGAATGGAATGGAAAGAGACAGAAATAGAGACGAAATTATATCGTTCATTCCTTCCATATTTCCATTACATTCTTCCTTGCGGTAGAATTTTTCTATTCACTCTTGCCAAAGCTAACATTAAAAGCTTCGCTTCAAAAAGGATTTTTGATAAGTATTCGTGATTTTGTAAACCATTTCTGAATTTAAAAATTGATTTTACTTAAGTGTCTTTTTGTCTACCTGTCTATGAAATTTAATGAAGATAAGATAATTGACCGAATTTAAAAGACTGGTTAAGACTACATTTTGATTTTCAAAAGCAATTTTTTATTAAAAACATGTTCCCTTTTAAAAATTTACTTTTTAAATTTAAATCGTTTAAAAAAAACGATTTTTCAGTAACGACGTAAAACATACGCGCCGAAACAAAGTGTTTCAGTTACTATCAGCCAAAAAATTCAGGTTTGTGCTAAAAAATATAAAAAATCAGGCTAACGTATGAAAACCAGTTCATCCCGTTTTTGTAAAATATGGATCATAATTAAATTTAGTGTAGTCGATTTGAAATAATGTAATTTTACGGATCGGCAATAAATTTCAAAAAATAATGTGACCGCTGTCTGTTTTTTTCCTTTTCGATTCAGTGTCGAACTGTAATTTTAATTTATTTAAAATTTGCTACTTTGACTTGAGTTATAAGTCTTCATATTTTACAAAAATTTAAGCGAAATATGACATCTCATTTTGGAGAATTTAGTCTGATTTTCATTTTCCAAACCGAATTTTTAGGGAAGTAATTGTACATGAGAAAGTTTGTGTAATGTTTTTGCAAAGTTTATTTTAATAAATAACAGGAGAAATAATATTTTTTACTTAGTGATGGGTTTAAGAAGAAGTGTCAACATTTTATTATTCCATTTAACACTTAAAGAAGTTCTCTTTATTATATTATTAGTAACTTTGTTTTTTTTAACTTTTAGAGGCAGTTTCGGACACACACACACACACACGCACACACACACATATATATATATGTATATATATGTATGTATATATATATATATATATATATATATGTGTGTGTGTGTGTGTGCAGAAAATTTCAACTTCATCTGAAACATTAGTATTGCTCCTAATGTACCCCGCGATAATATCACTTCTCGAATCCTACTGCTTGAAGTTTAGTCGTAGTAATTAATTAGATTACCCTGAGCAACTTTACATACGCATCCAAGTGTGCGGAGACTATGTGACATTATCGCTTGATTACACATAGATGCATGTACTAGATAACGAGACAATTATATCAATTTTACCACGTCTTAATCAGCAAACACCATGAGCTGTAGAATTACATGTGTTTCATTTAGAAATTGCATATGGTTTTCATTAAGCTATGTTAGCAACAGAAGGGGAAAAGTTGAATTATAACATTTATTGAACTCACTGTCGGTACTTGGCGAAACTTTTTGAATAAATACAAAAATTATAACCAATAATGTCGCAGTAATTGGTGAAATAATTATGTGTACAACAAATGAGTTCTACGAATTAAATAACTTAACTAACAGAAAATACAAATATTATTACAAAATAACTTCTTAGGTAATGAGTTATCGAATAATTTTATCATATGTTGATTGTTGACTATCGTTTTACCGCTTATGTAACAGGAAAGAATTTGCGATCAATAAGGTAAACAATGGATTTTTTACTAATTAATGATATTTTTAAAAGGGTCTTCTTTGCTGTCTCTGACGATTTGAAGCAATAGAAACTGTTATTAAAACCGCTTCATTTCTTAGAAGAATACCGAAAATGATTTATTTGCGAATCATATATTTGAATATGATCAATCTTTTAATACCTGTAAAATCATTGTAATCCACAGACATAGAAAATGTAAAACATCAAATTACTGAGAACTATTATAAAGATCTAAAAAATAGATCATGTTGTAAAAATACAAATGTTAATTTAATTGAATAAATTGCCTTTAACCCCTTCCCCATTGTTTAATTGCTTTTCCCTCTCTACTTGCTGGTCATTGCCCTGATCAGATGTTTATTTTCCTTCTTTGCTATTCTCTTCTCTAACTTTAACTTCAACTGTTGTTTACGTGTTCAAATTATAATTGTAACTTTATTTATCTGAAAATGCCTTACGTAGAAATAATTATCAGGCTGTACACCGTCAATATTTTGATCGATATGTTGACCATGTGCAGAGTACATTGATGTAAATATTGAATTGATTTCGAATATTGAGTAATTTTATTTATATTTAATTAATACTATAATAAGTTAACTATATGAATTAATATATTTTATAATATACGGTAATTAATTGTATTGATGAACCTCCCTTAATGGTGGAAATACGAGATCAGTATGTTCAGTCTACTTCAATATTTTTGTAACTAATATTCAGTATAGGCAAAGATTTCATATTGTGTGGTTTTATATGTACGATTTCTAAAGCTCGGTCAATCTGCTGTATCTCTGAATTGCGCAACTTAAGGTTCTTAGTTTGAGCCGCAGTTGCTCCCATTGCCATTAACGCTGAACCCCGTCCTCATCTGGCAAAAAAGGACGGACGTATAGCCTGTTAGTTCTTAAAATAACACTGTGCCAGCTGACTGAGCGTGAGCTGACTTGCTGTACTTTTTTACAAGATTTCTTTTAATTTGGGGTTTGTTGAAGTGGAAAATGATTTTGAATACAAACAAGTTTTAAGGCGTTTAATTTGAAGTTTTAAAATTATTGCTTAAACTGCGAAATTCTCTTCTGGCATTATGTAAAAATTAAAATAAACGCCAAGAAGCAATGACATAACTAAATTCTGTATTAAGGAATGCGGCAGCATTCCACCACACTAAGTCGACCAAACTGCAGCACTGTATATTATAGGAGGTGACGATTGGCAGTTTTCAGGTAACCACAACTTAAACGAAAAAGTTCACAGATTTGGCGGTACTGTAACCATAAGGGGTATGATGATTTAGTAAAAAATATTTAACTCTTTTCTTTTTTTTAAAAAATCGGAAGAGTTAAGGTTAGAAAAAATGATCTGAAAATGACATGCTTAACCATTTGTTTGGTCTTTTTCAAAATTGGCACCTCAACAGCCTACACTACTGAATCGATTTTAATTAACGATAACTCGTTTTATCTGATCTGTTTGCAGAATTTGCATTTTGCATTAAAAATACGTTAAAATTGTAAAATTGCAAAAAACCGCAAACAATTTAGTAAATTTAAACATTTACAAACTACTGCCTACTTTTTTACATAATTAAATTATTATTAATTAAGATCAGATAATAAATAAAAATAATTAATTTTATTTGAATTTTATAATTTGTAAAAACGTCAATATTTTCCATTAAATAACTGTTTTATAAACGCGAGTATAAAAGTTTTCACTTCCGCCGGAACTACCCCAAGTGCCACACATAATGTTTTTTGTATCGGAAATAACGCAAAGTTCCTAATGTTTCCGCAGCCACAATTTGTTTTGCAAGATGTCTACGTTTCATGTTTGCCTACAGATTGCCAAGTTGACTGGACCTATCTGACCATCGAACTTGTCGCACTCCAGTGTTTTCAGTTAATTTCCATATTGATTAGAGAGCATTAGCCAGGTCTTAGTGCACAGATAAACAGAACATCGATTGTGGTCGGTACTGTGAGACGGGTTAAGGGATCATTCAGTAAACAATGGGAGACTTTATAATGAAATATTGTATTGCTGGGATTCGAAACGAAATACAAAAACAATGCGAGTTGGAAAAAACGTGTTTATTCATTACAAATGTCAGTCAAAGTAAGAAGAATAAACTTAATTCTCTTGAGTTTTAAATTCTCTTGATTTCATTCAGTCATCAAGATATTCAGTAAAAAAATGAAAAAAATGAACTTTTTATTTTAAATATTTATAAATATGATTGAACCCAAGTCTTATAATACTGTTTTAAAATCATAGACTTTAGAGAAATTGTTAATTTTCGTATTTAATGAATGCAGATTTTTAATATTTATTGTAAACTTGAAATAAGAATTTTTAAAATGAAAATGTTATTAATAATTATAATATATTTAAATTTTCATTTCATCGCTTTAAACGGTATTTTCAGAAATCGGTATTTTTCTAGTTTGAACAAAACATGTAAATATTATAAAATAGAATAAAATATTGTTTTCTTCTATAAATATAGATTTATAACTTTATTACTGTAGCTCTACGGTTTTCGATTGGTTTAGTGGATTTGGACCATCTTCGCTTTTACCTGGCCTAGTGTTTACAGAGATGACCATCTGTCTATGGTTTAAGAGTTATAACTCTCATTTTAATCTGTTTATCGGTTTTAGAATTATCTGCTTGCAGTTTTAGTTTACCACCATCGTTTTTTATCGAATGGTGGCCGCCTCGGTGGCCTAGTTGATAGCGTACTAGGCTTTCACTCCGAGGACCCGAGTTCGATTCCCCGCCAGGGCTTGGCATTTTAATACGCTATAAATCATTCCATCGTCTGCATTAGCCTAAGTGTGCACAATAGTCGGACGTTAAAAAAAAATTATCAAATGTGTTTTCTCGCCGAAGTCGTTGCCAAGAAAAATTTTTGGGGCGCTTTTTTGATTTTGCCTAGAGCGCTAATTTCACAAGAGCGGTTCCTGGAGACCTAATATCCAAAATCATTGAAAATGATAACCGCTCGAAATGTTTTTCAGTAGGCTATAATTTTTTGATCAAGTGAAATTTTAAATTCTGCTTTAATCAGTATTTATACATTTAATACATCTGTTGTATGGACAAATTAACTTTAAACTTTTTTCTAATCCTCACAATGAAATGGCTTCGAGTGCCTTACACTCGATTTTTTTGTTGATTTTAGTTGATTTTTTAAAATAACATTTTAACAGTTTGTTGAGTGTTATGTTACTGAAAATGTATTTGTATGTTGTATACATTATAACGTGAGTACAACGTAAGGAAATTCAAGTTATTAAAGAACTAGCAGTACTCACACGAAATGCAAACGTTTTATATAAATATGTGTAATTGTCATCTAAATATTTATTTTATAAAATCTAATTATAAATATTAAAGTAAGGTTCCAAAGTGTTGTCATAGATTTAGCTGGATATTACGCACACATAAACACACAGACAAGTGTTTCGTTTTATTAATATAGATTTCAACTGGAATGGGATTTGATTGAAACTTATCACAAAAATTGCTTTTCATAATAGCTTTTACAAATTTGTCACACACAAAAAATTTGTTCAACATTTTAACTTCAATTCAAAATCGTACATTTTTTTGTAAACGTAATTTGCTATCGTAAATTTAGTTTTCAAATTCTGTTTAAATCAAAATAAATTAATTTAACGGCGGTCAGGATTCTGTTTTGTATTTTTCAATGATATAAAGATTTTGATTTATACTTTATGCAGTTTCTTATGGCGATTATGTTAAATTTAGATATTTTAAAATGATTGTGAACTTTAAAAAAATAGAATTCAGAATGACGAGAAAGTTTACATTTATAGCTGATGAATCGAGTTAAGTTAGTGCCGTCTCTATCAGGCTGGATTCCCTCTTGTAGAGGGAAGTTTCAGTGAAACAAAACTGAAATTGCCTCCGTTGAACTTGATAGGTCCACGCTGTGCACGCCTCATCAGGCTTGGTACAGTCTGCGGTGAATGGATGGTTAGAGGTTGCAGTCGACAAGAGTTTTATCTTGTTAGAAGTAGGTCGATAGATATTACGTGATAACACGTACTAGAGTATTTCTGTTTCTAATCTTCTGTAGTTGACTTTCTCTCTATAAGAAGACAAGAATAAAAATAAATTTCTATTATTGAACTAAAAATAAGAATCATGTATTGTGATTCTCTTATTAAAAAAAAAATTAATTACGATATTTTGTTCGAAAACACGACAAATTAACACAGCTAGTTTTAACAACATAACCTAATACGTATTATAGCGTATCAGCTGTTAAATGAAATCAGTTAGGTATTACGAATTAATACAAAACAACTGAACTTGTAATATAACTCCCAAAACTAAATTAACGATTCATTGCATATACTTAAATCGGTCAACTTCTTCCTTGTTTCCGTAGTAAAGTGGTTACCGCGTTTGCCGTAGTGTGGTTAGATCCTGGCGGGGAACACATAATTTTTTAATTATAATTAAATTTAATACGGCACTTGCCACACACAAAGTATACTGTTATTTATCAACAATCCCCTCAGACCAAAAAGTGTTTCTTACTTGAATGTCTGTCTGTGTACATCGTTTGCAACGAAGTTAGCAATTTAAAAGAATTTGGTATATAAACCATAATTTTCCCATATTCCGAGATTATTTAAAATTTTTCAAACATTTTGTTTAGATTAGCTTTTCAGTAAAAAAATGTTTAAAAAAACTATTATCAAAATCACTTCCAATTTCTTGTTCAAATATAGTTCTACCACATAAAAAAACCTCCCCATTTTGTTTTTCAGACACTGCAAATAAAAACCTAAATTATCACCTAAAAACCATAATTGATCATAAAATAAATGCTTAAAACTGTCACGGCTTGTTTTTTTATTTCCTTTTGAACTTCAAACATATTTAAATTAAATTATTGTACATTGATTTACGTTATATTATTTTTCATATATAACTAAAATATATATTTTTTATATCTAGTAAACCGATTTTGAGAGATCAGTGTCCGATCCGGATTTTTCAGAAAATAATTAAATTAGATAACTGTGCTTAATGTGAAATTCAGTTACCTTCAAAAATAATTTTAATCCAATCTTTTAAATCTATTAATACGAAATTAGTGTATTTTAATTTCTAGAAAAATAATAATATGGTGACTACTTATTTTTATTCCAGTATCGAGTTATACAACAAAGTATTTCTCCATAATTTTAATTTTTAATCTTCTTTATACAAAAACTAAGGTTTTAAATGTAACGGGTATATTGTTACGTTACAGTGATGCGAGAGTTGAAGGTGATGTTCAGAAAACAGCTGATTTTACACTACAGCTGTTATTTTCATAATACTGTTTCAAACCTTTATGGTTATTTCCACATTTTACTATGAGTATAAATAATCCATACTGATACATAAATAGAAAAATCCGTGTGTTTGAATGTCCAAATTGTTTAAATACTTACAGATATCGAACATACATGAACCATATATTCAAATTAATCGTTTTGTTCACAAAATATTCACAACCTATGTAGATGCTGTGTTTATCTGAAATGTTCCAAATGGTTTTCGAATACGGAAACATACAATTTCCGTTTTTCTACCTATACCGGTCAAACGGTTGCTTCTACCTAAAGTTTCATGAAAAATCGTCAATCAGGAATTAAATTTTCTACAACTTTATAACTAAACATGTTTTCTATTTCTTACCATTTTTACGTAAATTGTAAAATACTTCTACATTTCAGCACAGCATAATATTCAATTATTAACAAATAAATCATTATTAATTTTTATTATTAATACATTTATATATTTCATTGTGAGGAATACAAACAAACAACTAAAGTGATTATTATAATTTATTGTGTTTTAATTAAAAAACATTCTTAATAATTATATTGTACTAGTTTAGACAGTTTTATAGTTATTAGGAAAAAACACGAGGAATGTAATTTAAGTAATTGTTGACGGCAATTATTTATTTAGAAGCCTTTAATGGGTCGGAGACTGGCGATCCCTCATACAGGCCTAAAAGTCTATATATTGTAAAGTACAATAATGTATACTCATGTACATTTATTTACATCTGATTGTTACATATCATGAGTCTCTGATGAGTTGTCATATGCATGACCAGGCGAAATCGGGAGTGGGTAGAAAGAACATAACCCATTAAACCTGACTACCGATTCTTTATTTCTTGTAGGATCATAAATCGTGACGGTTTTTTTCTCAGAAGAATTTTTGTAAACTGTAGTGGAAATGTCGGAAATTTGGCATTTAGGATAGTCTAAAAGACAAAATGTCTTAATGTCGGTTCAAATTTGAAATAATTTACATCTCGAAAAACTAAATCCCGAAGACCTTCTACGTAGTACATTTTCTGCAACTCTTCTTTTTATAGAGACTTACCTTATTATTGGTTCTTTACACTGACTTGATTATAATTTTTCATGAATGATGAACGTTTTAGTAAAATCTGTCAAACTGATTTTGAAAATTGTAGTGTTTTAGTTTGTCATAAATGCTGATTTTTAATGTTTGCAAATACTTTTCGAATCACCAAATGTGTACCACGCGTGCTACATTCAAGACAATATCGGGCAAAATAATAATATTGTAATTATTTTTTTAATTGTTTAAGTAATCCGAAAAAACACAACAGTTACAGTGAAGATACAATTACACAGAAATTATCTATATAACAACAGTAGTTTTTTTACATAGATTAATATCACACGCAAACATACGCGTTTGAAAATCTATTTGTTTTCGTCCTAAACGTTATACAAGTGGCGCATCGATTTCGTGACACACTTGTTTAGAGAAATGGGAGCAGTTATAACAGTATGCCAACCATGTGTCTCTTGGGACAGTTAAAGCTCTATGCGATATAAAACTTTAACTACCCTTCAGCTCGCTCGGTGGCTTTCCTCCAGCTCCCCCTCATATCGTAAAACGACAAGATAATTGAAGAATAATGAATGATTCATGTTTACGACAGTCTATAAAAATCTATTAGTATCATGAGTTTCAAAAAAATTGATAAAGTTTTGTCTGGTATCCATTTCTACATAAAAAAGGATTTTAATGTTTGCAATCCGTTAAAATGTATACTTAATAGCTTTTTATGTATAAGAGTTCTCGAGTTAAAATTCAACAAAACCCACTTAGTTAAGTGGGTTAAGTGGGTTTAAGTATTTGCAAACATTAAAAATCAGCATTTATGACAAACTAAAACACTACAATTTTCAAAATCAGTTTGACCGATTTTACTAAAACGTTCATCATTCATGAAAAATCATAATCAAATCAGTGTAAAGAACCAATAATAAGGTAAGTTTCTATAAAAAGAAGAATTGCAGAAAATGTACTACGTAGAAGGTCTTCGGGATTTAGTTTTTCGAGATGTAAATTATTTCAAATTTGAACCGACATTAAGACATTTTGTCTTTTAGACTATCCTAAATGCCAAATTTCCGACATTTCCACTACAGTTTACAAAAATTCACACAAAACAAACGTTGTCTCAGTTTTGAAAATAAAAGTAAAATAGCTCATAAACATATTTAACAATATGTCTCCAGCGTGTAAGCAAATAAGTCGAAAATTAGCAAGAAAATTACTCAAATGTTAATTAAAAAAATTATCTTTGAAATTTCAAAACCATTTGTTTTGGACTTTCCTACTCAGTTTCAAGGTAACATTAGTCGTGTAAAATTTGAAGTTTTTACATCTTTAGTCTGGGCTATGTATTTCGATATGGAATTGTTAAGTGACTACTTTTAGTTATAAAGATGCACATCGTATTTTTATTCGTTGCAACTTGCAGCTTATGTTGTCAGACAAATAATTCCACAAAACAACATGCCATTGTAAAAGCGGTTTACGGCTGTAGTGATGTTTAGCCGAGCCGCCGTGAATATGTTCCCGCTAAACAACTCTCTCTCTCTCTCTCTCTCTCTCTCTCTCTCTCTCTCTCTCTCTCTCTCTTTGTGTCAATCACACCCACACGAACTGTGTTTTCGGCCTGACTAAATATCCACCTATGTAATTCCACTTCACAGGCTACAATTAAATAGAAATTCGAATGCTTGAGTCATGTGTTAATTATGGAGTTCTAATTAGTGTATTTCAACACCCAATTAGAATGCTGCCTCCTCAATGGAATTGTGTTAGTGTAATGAGAACTGTTCTTCCCGCAACCTCCGGGGGGGGGGAGTTTGTGTAACATGAAGAGGAACAGAGACTTTTGTTTGACTTGTTATACTCGAAGAGTAGGCAATTTTTTTGAAGAATACTGAAAACTTGCATTCTTGCAAGTTTTTGCATAACTTGTATTCTTGGGTAACTTGCATTCTTGTTTTATTACTCGAGTGAGATTAGAATACTGTATCAGGGCAAATAATCGTTCTAGTTAGTAGTAGTAGCAATAGCATCCATTGTTGTTAATAAATAAATAAATAATATAAAGAGAATAATATATTAAATTACTGATATTAAAACAGCTGATATTCAAAATTCTGATATTGAACACAGCTGATTATTCCCAATTATTTCTTATGATATAATTAAGGGTTCCACCCTTTATAACCCTTTCTAAGGCCTAACTTAAGAAAAATATATAGTTTCCCACCAATATTATATACAAAAATGTTGATGTTAAGGAAGATGTTGATTTTGAGGATGAAAATTATGATAATAAAAGTTGCATGCGTTTTAACATCTTATTCAGTCATTCGTAATTCAGTTTCCGATTCGTAAGTGGTAGAACGAATGAAGAAAGCGTGGAGTCTGACTAGAGATTCCTTTTATTTTTTGGCTGACTCCGTGGGGGATACCAAAAGCATATGACAAATAAGTCATGTGAAAATCGCTTACATCCTTGGAAGGTGAATCGTTCTTAAGAAAAAAAGTGCTGCTAGCATTCCATTGACTGCGTTATCAGTTTAAAGATATCTGTTTGTTGTTTATAGTTGTGAAAATAACAAATGGCTTTTGGAAATCAATTGAAAACTCAAAACAGAGTGGTTCAGAATATTAATGTTGAGTATGAAATGCAAGATCATTAGTTAATTTTTTTAAAATGCCACAGGGATATAAAAATCTCAAATCTCCAAAAAATGCAAGATTGCAGCAATTATCTGAACGGTGTTAAATACTATTTTACTTTCTTTAATGTTTCACTTATTTGGTACGCGATACATTTCAATAAAACTAAGTAGACTTCGGTATATCCGACTTGGTTCATGTGAAGCTCGTGATCACACCACTAAACTTGGCAATCACTTCAGTGTGCCGCGCGCTGAGCTCGCAGTAAAACTGACTCCAAGTGAACCTAAGTGAAGGGATTTGCATTACTTAGGCTTGCTGTTAGAGCGACCCGTATAGCGCTCACATTTTAAAAGTGTACGTAGGACATTCAATGGACATTCAATCCATTTTTATCAAGAAATGTCTATTGAAAACTTACCTACTCGCCATGGTAAACCTCAGGCCCAGGACTTGAATGAGCGCCGATCTTGACACTGTAAATATAAAAAATGTAACATTTTAAAAATTTAATATCACAACCAAATGATGCAGCTGTGTTCAGCTGAGTCGAGCGTAGCGGAATGAAGACGAACGGCAACCGGAAACAGAGTTCAGTCAGTTTAAAGAACGCGTTTGTATCTTAAAAATCTTAAAGTTTAGGCCTAGTGTAACGGATTCTATGGAATTACTATGTTTAATAACCGTAACCTAAACAATGGCAACAAAGGTATGGAAAATAATAGTTTGGAGTTATGGTTAGCGTGGTGCGGGGAAGCGAAGTCAGCTTCAAAAGCGAACTAGTCAGAGTCGAACCTAAGCGGCGACGCCGCCTCATTCCGTACAACTCCGTTACGCTTTCAGTGGCCGCAATTAAACATTAAGTTAGCTCAACGTTGCTCCGCATTTGGTGGCCAATTAATTTACGTTTAAATTTGAATCAATATTTTATATTTTTCAAAAAATTTCATTTAAAATAAGAATTTAATATGATGACGCTCAGGGTTTACTTTCGTATTTTCAATGAAATTTTGAAATTTTAAAATGCTAATTTTTGCAGATTTAAACTTGCTTATGGTGGTGAAATTTCTGAAAACGTGTAAGATAAAAATATATAGTCTTGGAAATTTGCTTCAATCACGAGACACTGGCTTGACGAGATTGTTGTAAGTTGTAGGGAAATTGTTATTGTATGTTACCTTGTACCAAACGGTCTTCGGCAGTAACGTACAGGATAAGAGTGGCTAGATTCAGTTTGTGATATTTTACAAGTTGATAAATAATGCTTTCAAGCAATAAAAGTTGCTAAAGCTTGTGTGTACAGGGACTTGTGATCGTTTATTGAGTAACACTGTCTTTTCTACCACTAGAATTTTTTGTTTGCTTCGGAAGAATTTTAAGTTCTCTATAAGCTTTCACTTTCCAACATAATGTATAAATATTTTTAATGCTAAAATATTAATTATGTATTATTAAGAAGTGCTTCCTAGTGTTCAAAGTCCTTTTATCTCAATGGTCGTACAAACAGATTACTTTTTTAATAAGTTTCCTCAAATCAAGCTACATAAAATATGAACATAAAGCATGTTTTTAATTTAAAAAATGTCGCCTTGCCAACAGATATCCAAGCGCTCAGAGATATCATCATGTTTCTGAAACGTGCCCCACTCCAACCACAGTGGTACGCGATACTTTGTTATGCAGTCATATATCTAGCGAGGGAAGGTATAAAACAATCTCCCTTCTAGGCATTGTGGGTAATCTGGTATTCTGTAGCTTTACGACTTTACTTGTATCATTCATATTTCAGAGGGTAATTTAGTTTTATGTTGTTGGACCTTCGCTGTCCATTTGTTGTCCTACAGTGTGCAATCATGCTTGCAATGGAGACATCTAAATTATTCCAGACATTTGTCCGTTTCTGGAGAAAAAATACTGTCTCACTACAATCGCAAAAACAGATAATCATGTATATCCTCAAACAAATAAACTAGTCCAAACGACAGTAGACCTCGCAGTATATTCTTAATTAATTGCTTGGTTACCGCTCTACGACAGCGATATGGCGCGCTCATACATTTCCCGCCAATTTAACCGGTAGCGTATAACTTACGGAAAATATAACTGGACCAACTTTCGTTAGCCTATAGTTAAATCACAGGCCACTATCTGGGAACAGGTATGAGTGGGGAAAATACTATGCATAGCTTATTCAGGCTTTATACAAGGTGAATTTATACCAAATTCCAAAACAGTCTGCCATTGTGTTTGGACAAAACTGCGAACATTCGTCACCGTTAAATCAGAGACCGCCATCTTGAAATCGAAATTAGTGGGAAAAATCTTACAACTATATCAACTGGAATTTTTTAAATCGTACCTTCGTACCAAATTTCAAAATAATCGGTTAATACGTTTGGCCAAAACTGCGTTAAAGCAAAGACCGCCATATTGAAACACATGAATAATAAGAAAATCTTACACATACATCGTTCAGCCTTTATTCAAGGTACCTTCTTACCAAATTTCAAATCAATCAGTCAACGAATTTGGCAAAACCTTCACAAACAAACACAAAAACCAAATGCCGAACGAGCGAGTTGAAAAATAGACCTAGGTTGGCTCTGTCAAATATAAATAACTGAAATATCAATAAAGATACATGCGAACTATGAACTTGTCTTTCTTATTCTTGTAATTAGTATCCTGTACATTTGATTTTAATCGGTTATACTATATAGTATTAAGGAAACAAAATACCATGAAAGGTTTATTTCTTTTTTAATCATTAGATTTATTTGAAATTTATACTGTATTTAGAGCAAACACACACACACATATACATTTTAATCAGATATATTATTTCCACCTAATATAGACTAGTTCAAACGGTACTGCATATTGCTATTCAATTTATTTTCGTATAGAAATCTATAAGATTTTTGCGAGGCAACAAAATTTTATTAGTTATTAAATTCAGTGAAGAAGAATTAATTAGAATGATTATATTTTTGCAGAAAACTTTTATAATTTTACAGTAAGTTATCCACAGCCTCGTAAATATCGCAAGAACCG
This sequence comes from Callitettix versicolor, assembly GCA_022606455.1. NCBI lineage: Eukaryota > Metazoa > Arthropoda > Insecta > Hemiptera > Cercopidae > Callitettix > Callitettix versicolor. The sequence goes on along the minus strand of CM040191.1, from coordinate 854,697 downwards.
GTCGAAGACCCAGATAACAAATACAAAGACACGGTAACAAATACGCTGAATTCTTACAATTTGCCAGTTTGTTTCCTTATCATCCCTTACCCTCAATAAAACAGCTCGCAATAAAAACTGTACTACCCTCGCTCTTTCTAGCTCTCACTCTCTTTTTTCTCTACTGTCTCTTTCTACCCTCAGTCTAGCTTTCGCTCTCGCTTTCTATCTGACGTGATTTATTATCTCTCTGCCTCCTTTACAGTTTCTCCATCGTTTATTACAATTGTTTTATCTTTCGCCCTTTTGTATGCAGCTTAGTTTAAATAACAATTTAATGGGAAGATAATTAAGTTGTGTTCCTTCTGGAGCACAGCTCACAGATGTGTCTTGTTAATGAGCGTATTGCGTGACGGCATTGAACTGGGAGTCTCATTGTGTTTCAGTGCGTTTTGTGTAAATACTTAATATGATTTTCTTTGTACAAGCAAGCTCAGTGTGTTAATTAAAATATTAAAAGAATAAAATTATATTTTAATATATTTAATTATGCTTACGAGCTTGAATTCTGGGGCATACGACTACACACACACACACACACACACGCACCCAAACACACACACACACACGCGCGCGCGCGCGCATGCGGTTTCTGCACTGCTTATTTCTATTTTTGTTAAAAAAGGAATAAAATATACGATGCAGTTTTCAATGAAGTATTTTTCTAAAAAAATAATCTCTTAATCGATAATTATTGTTTTTGAGTAATATTCATTTACAAAAGCAAAATCTGACCGCCGAATTGTTTTTCGTTTTTAAATGAAATTTTGAAGGCTGAAGTTTTTTTTATTTTTAACATTAAGATTGAAATGAAACGTAATTTATTTGTTGCATTGCTAGAGCAACCATTAAATTAACAATGCTTAATAATTAAATTAACACTGTTATAAAATTATAAATTATAAGTTTTGTAATTTATAAATCTATTAGTTAAAATATAAGTCTATAAAGTTAGTATAAATTCTAAACTAACTTTCTATCAGTTATTAGCGTATATAATTCAACCACTTTATCCATTAGTGACAGCTAAACACGTTAACTCAAATTCAAACGCTTTTCGAAATTGTAGCTAGCTTTTGAACTTGTCCTAGCTACAGTAAATTTACATCCGATTACTGTGGGACGTTTGAATGGAATTCAACCAAAATTTGTTGTGTCAGGGTGCTAAAACACACACACACAAACACACACACACACTCGAAATAATGCGAAATTAAGGCAATATAAAGCACTGATTCTTCCAAAAGCAACCTACGCAGTCGAAACAGTGGTACTCGACGGTAATTCCAAAATTATGGAAATAGAAAAGTAGAAACGAAAAATTTTCAGAAATATTTACAGGGATTTCTTACTGATTCAGTAAGTAAATCCGTTCTTACTGATTTAGTAAGAACGGAATTTCTGTGAAGTGATCGTGAGAACGAACTCTATCGAAAGACGACCACAGCAACAGAAGAAATCAGAAAATGCCGAGCGGAGTTTTACACACACACACACACACACACACACACACACACACACACACACAGACACACACACACACTTACAGGATGGAAAACTCTAGAACGCAAACTACTAAAGTATTAACAAAGCAGCCGGAAATGAAATACTAATTACAAGTTTACTTGCTCTTTGAAATAGAAACAATCGCGATGATATTAATAACAATAATATTAATAACAACAACAACAACAACAACAATAATAATAATAATAATAATAATAATAATAATAATAATAATAATAAAAATAATAACAACATTCTTTTTAACAATACTTATAAAAGTACTTTAGAGGTCAGGATCGGCGTTCATTTATGGTTTCCAGCGTAAATCTTACCAAAAGAGTCGTTTAATAGGTAATTTTTCAAAAACAATGATCTAAAAATGGCATTTCTTTAAATATAATACATTACTTAAAAAGAATTATTTAAATGGTTGTGGATAGTTTCATACTCGATCTTAACTAATTAATTTTCCACATAGTAAATGTGACTACAATCTGTGCTTGAGAGTCTAAAATCTTTTAATTTTAAAAAATAGTTAAACTCTATTAAAATATTTTAATTGATTTAATTTATCGTTTAAAAACATTTAATTCATAAAGAACAAAAAAGAATCAACATTTGTTGCAATACTGATCTTCTGAAATTCATTTTACAGTTTAATTATTGTAGACTAAGTGTTTATCAGGGGATGAAACAGTAATTTAGTAATTACCGTATTAATTTAGGTTAAACATGAATAGCTTATTACTGTCATAACTAGATTGCTAAGTAACATAAAATAAAAATTTTAAAAAACATTTCATCTGTACGTTTAAATTTACATTACATTAAATGAAAAACAAGGTTGTTCAGTATAATTAGTTATTTTGTAAACCCAGCCATGTGAAATTTTGAATGTTTTGCTTAACCGGAAATCATGAGCTAATGGCCTTAATGAAGTCGTTAACAACATTAAGCGCTATCATGTTGAAATTAATAGTAGTTTTCGAAACAATGACTTCCATACTTCCATTAATTTGATCATAAATTGCTCTCAGGTCTTCTAATGAATACAGGAAGGCCAATTATGAGTGCATGCAGTAAGGGGGAAATTTACTAGTAATTGCATTTCAAAGAGAACTTTTATAAAAATTACTGAAATGTGAACACACAAATATTTAATAGGCACTGGCATTTTCACTTCTACCAATCTATTTATTCACAATTAGTCAGATAATGTTAACCATTTAGATATTTATTCCAGATCATTTTGATGATAATGAACACGAAAGTGATTGTAATTCTTCGAAGTTGGAAAAGAAATTAATAAAATACAATTCTTCTCGAAAAGTTCGTTTGAGGCTGTTTAACTGTAATCATCTAAGCATTCAATAAAACTTTTCAGGTTTCCTTCAAAATTGCACTTCGGATTTGCTATTGACCGGAAATCGGCTTCAATGTGTCCTTGATGATCTAGTGCCTAGTGCGCTAACCTAAAAATGGAGAGCACTCCGGGATACCCGTGTTCACTCAGCAATGAGAATAGAAACTGAAGAGCCATTGTTGGAAGCAATAACGGGTGAGAAGGCTAGAAATAGAAATACTGATGCAGAATTGCGATGAGCTAAGCAAATGTTCCCCACCGTACAACCGTATAAAACCCAGGTCCTAATTAGCTGTAGCGTCAAAGATGGAAGAAATTTCTGAAAATCGGAAACCTTAGAGATTTTATTCAAACATTTTTTGCCATATATCAAAATTATTTTAAATATTTATAAGTATATGGAGTCGTACTAAGTAAACGAATGATACGTTTTGCGGTTACATCAAATTATCACGGAACACAGTTTTCTCGCTGACGTGATAGAAGCTACATTCCAAAAAGTGACAATAGCCAACCATAATACTTCCTTATCTTAGTTAACCATCGTAATCAGCGTTAAAAACTACACGAATCAGGTTTTCATATTTTAAAATTACATTGGCATTTCAAAAATGAACTGTCATATTCTTTTTCAGTGGAATTTGAAAAGCTAATTTATGCAAATGTTAACACTGAATACAATGGGGAGATCTAAAGAACAGGATAGGTGCTCACATCATACGGTCCCAAAACTAAGTCCTAGTATGATGGCAGCTCCAATATCTCATTTTTCAATGAAAATTTGTTTAAAAACCGTTATAAAAGCGAAAATATTTCCACTGGATTCACGAAACATTGGTAATATTGATGAAATCAAATTTAATGTCCATCGTTGTATCTTGTTAGATAATTTTAATTGAAAAATGAGCTTTTGGAGCTGTTACTGTGGTAAGACTAAGAAAAGGATCTTGAAATGATCGCTAAACCTGATCTTTAGATTTTTTTAAAAGTTCGTATAAAGGATTTGATATCATCTCTCTCTCTCTCTCTCTCTCTCTCTCTCTCTATATATATATATATATATATATATATATATATAGGTGTATATATATATATATATATATATATATATATATATATATGCAATTTTAAGTTATTTTAGCAATACCATGTAAAAGTGTACTAAGAAACGATTTTCCAAAATTCAATCCATATATGGGTAAACATTGAGTAAAAACATTTTAATTGGAATATATTTTTTTGATCAGATCTTTTGGAAATTGAATACAATTATTTTTAATGTTCGTAATGAACTATATTTATCACCATTTTCCAAAATTAATTCCCTAAAAATGTAAAAAAGTGTACAGAAACTGTATATTAAAAAATGTATTTGTTTAATAATATATTTTGGGCACATAGTTTGAAACATAAATAATGAAACACATATTTCAGAATTATTATGAATTCGTTCTCTAAAAGAATAAAAATATAAAAAAAGAGGTACAAAAGTTAACATTTTTACTGTGGCAAAATTACCACCTGTAGTATTTTTACCTGATTTTCTTAAAATTAAACAGAAAATTCTAAAACACAAATTATGAAATACGGTATTTTACATGATTCATCCATAAATGAGTAAAAAATGGGTTAAATTTTACATTAAAAAAATTTTCTTTTTTTGAAACTGCACGTAAGTACTCTAAAACCAAATAGTGAAACAAACATGTATTCCAGCATTTTTCCGAATGCTTTCCCGAAAGGAATAAAACTAGAAAAACAATTAGGTATAATCATTGCAGTTTACATTTTGGTTGTGATGTTTTTTCACATTCACTGTAAAATAATCATGCGTTTGGTGAATTAGATGTTCATGATTTTATTAATATAATTTTGTATGCTTATAAATTATTATATTATTGAAACAATTTAAGTTTCGAGGGCGAAGCTAATAAAATATAATTTTTAACGGTCTTTAAAAAATTATCTATAGTTCAGAATCAGCGATCATTCAAGTTCCCGGCAATGTTTGTTCTGCAGAAAAATCACTTTGAATTTTTCAAAATGCTATAATTCCAATGTTTAAAACAATTATCACTTTTCACGATATTACCCCTTTTTGAAAATTTGATTTAACGAAATTAACCTTTAAATATATATATGTAGCCGCCTCGGTGGCCTAGTGGATAGCGTACTAGGCTTTCATCCCGAGGACCCGGGTTCGATTCCCGGCGAGGGCTTGGCATATTCATACGCCATAAATCATCCTATCGTCTGCATTAGTCCAAGTGTGCACAATGGTCGGACGTTAAAAAAAAAAAAAAAAAAAAAAATATATATATATATATATATATTTTTTTTTTAAGTACGAAAATGACTTTCGAAGCTTATCAATTTCCATTACATAATTTTAATGTAATTTAAAGATGTAAATGTACACATAATTTTTTCTGATTATGATTTTAAAAATCGGAATTTCAAAAAGTGAGATATTATTAAACAAAAAGATCTTAGGATTTAGAATATAAATTTGGTAAAAATAAGTATTTTAGACGACGTATAGTTGTGGACGTTTGAAGGACGCTTTATGTTCATACTATGAGATTTTTTTTACTTGAGGATTTTTTATTTTAAAAGTAGTGTATTATTATTGACCAAGGTCGGTCTACAAAGGACGTAGAATATCTTCGTATCTTTGAAAGTCTTAATATATCGTTTTCTAATGCATGCTTTGCCAATTTAATTCTAATTTATTCGCTAACGATTCATTAGCAATTTAAATCCAAAGTACGCATTTTACAAGCCAAATCAACCCGAAAAGATAAAAATTCAACCCCATTGTAAGCCATCCGTTAGCCGCAGAATTCTTTACCAAGTCTGATGAGGCGTGCTCGTGTTGGATGCGACCTAGCTAGTCAAACGGAAGTAATTTGGGCTTTGTTTCTGAAACTTAGTTCCCCGCCTGCGGGCGACGGGTAGGCAACCCGCTTCTTCAATGACATATGTTTGCTTTCATCTCGGTTCCGTTTGCTGTACATTAAGGTCAAAAGTAATTGAATCCGACGGGAATATACTGTAACCACATAAGAGAGGCCCTAAGCACACTATTTGATTTAGTGTTGTCCAATCGTGGGTATATTTAATAATTAACGGATTCTGTAGCCTTAGGAACATTATTGCTAAGGTTACAATTTCATTTATTTAATTAAGTAATAGTAGAAGTTTAACTAGCAAAATATTTAATTTTATGACCAGTTATTTCCGATGATAGATATATTCCTTTTTATCCCCTAACAAAATTACTTTTTTATATAATTAAAATTTAATTCAAAGTAATTTGAATTGCTTTGAGTCCTTGAAATCTGATTCCATTTTACTTAAAAATAAGAAAAGTATTAGGACAATTAATTTTTTAATTTTCACTAAATTTTACGAAGTAAAAATAAAATAGGGATTGTCGAAAAATCGAGTTTGAGGTTTTTCTATATATTTCTGTATGTATATAGACTAATTCTAATGAAATTTGCATTTAGATCTCAGTTCCTATCTCGGGGTTACGTTTTGTTTTAAAGTAGCCTGTCAAAAGTCGTATTTTTTTCAAAATGCACTCTAAACGTTTTTGTTCAAATTTTTCTGAAATGTATTTTAGATATAACCAGACAAAACATTTCAGTCATTATAACCCCAAAATATTTTGCTCAAATTTCGTTGATAAATATAAATTAATAACTAAATCCTGCGAAACAAATTTAAAATAAAATAAATTTACAGTTTTAATGAAAAAATTAAAAAAGCCTAAATTAAAAGGACCTTTGGTTTTGTTTTTTCAAGTCACAGACGAATTGAACTTTTTTTAAATTTGAGATTTGGTACACTTATTTGAGTTATAGTTATTCTTACATAACCTAAATGTGAGTGTAATATGGCATACAGACTTTGAAGAACAAGCAAATTTTCGTTTTTCCAGTTGCTATAACCAATTTTTCCCGTGAATAAATTAATGTATAATATTTTTGCACCAATTATTGTCATTTCACTTCATTATACAATATCACTTCCTTAACAAAAGAGGGCGTATTTATCGTTAAAAGTAAATTAACTATGGTGTTTTTAGTTAATGAATACGTTACCTTTTGGCTTACAAGTTCTTTTTTAGTCTAGTATTATTCTCTTAACTAGAAAATTTCTTTCATATTATTTTTTTCAAATATAAATTAATAAGTAGTGCTTAAAATATTGTCTGATATTGTATTTAATTCATGTTTACCTGAATACAAAACATCTTTAGTATTTTCAGATATACATATACTACAGCCTAGACACTTTTCATATTAGAGGCAGTAATCACAATATCAGTTTAAGCTTCTTTTACTAATTGTCTTACTGTCGATTCAACATTTAACTTAGAAAGATAAAATATGTCCTTTGAAAGTGCATTAGCTTCTTATAGAAGAAGGTGTGCAATCTAATAAGAATTTTTTTTAAAAAACTAAATCATTTTACTGCATAAAAAAATTATCAAAATGGTATAAGTTTCAATTTAATATGATCATCTATTACAAACAGTTTTAAGACAAGTAATCGAAAAATGCTTACTGTTTTTTAAAGGTACAATATATTTGATTTATGTCTCAAAAGTAATAAAAATCTCATATTATTTTTATTTCATAATGTTTGTTATTCAATTCCCTTCTTTATTGTCTTAAAACTTAAGCCGATCATACTCTTCAACCGATAATCGTAAAGAAACCATACTTAAAAATAATTTAAAATTATTTACCCCAAAAGTCAAAAAGTGTATGTTTAAAAAATATTTACTACTTACACGCTCTGTTTCCCCTGGTTTTCAAAGGATAGTTTGATTTTAAATTACTGTAAGTGTTAGAAAGTTTCTGTGACATATAGCAGTTAAACATTTTTGTTGATTTTTCGACTTAAACTGCTTGTGCGAGCACTGTGTATAGTGTGCTAAGAGAATAGTTAGCACAACGAGTGAATACATTCGTCCTGATTGCAGTTGAATATAACTAAAATTGTTAAAATATTCCAGTATTTCTTTTGAGGAAATGTAGAACCACGGTGCAGTTCTGGAGTGAAAACATTATAAACATTTGTGTAGATCCATACAGGAAACTTCCAAAAAATTGAACAAATTTATTTGAACAAAGATCCCTCAGGGAACTTTACCAGTAAATATTAAGATTGTATGGTGTGATATAGACTCCAGATGATCGAGTACAAATATTTGTTTTATGTTACTGATGGTTTCAATTATAGGGATACAAAAAGACCCTTTTGTTTTTTTTCGTTCTATTTAGATAGATTTTTATAATTTTTATAACAAATTCAGTAACGACGAAAAACACAACCACCCTTTTTGTAAGCCTCAGCTTGAATGTGTCAGGATTGTTATTATTTTCATAATAATTTCCAAAGAATTTAATGTATTACTAATGTAAAAACGTTTAATACTAAAAATCCCTCCAGTAGAGATGGGCTAGTTCACCAAACGAACTAATCGTATCTAGTTCATTCACTTAAACGAACTGGTTCAAATTTTTCTAACCTATTTTATTATTGAATGTAGGCTTAATTATTAAATTTTAATTTTCTACAATTTATAGTGACACAAAAAAGTCAATAATAAGTCTCCGGCGGTTGGAAAAATATTATTGATATAGGTCATTTCATTCGTTCTCGAATTATTGTAGAGTTGAACTAGTGCATGAAATTGACTACTGAACTAATCGAACTAAACACTAGTAGAATAAAATGAGTCATTCTTTCGCGAACTATTGTAGGTTTGAAATAACGAACGAAATGAACTACTGAACTAATCGAACTAAACACTAGTAGAATAAAATGAGTCATTCGTTCGCGAACTATTGTAGGTTTGAAATAACGAACGAAATGAACTACTGAACTAATCGAACTAAGTACTAATGGAATAAACAAAGTGTAAGCTATAATGTGTTGGCATAGTCTCTACTACACACGAAAGCGCCAGTATACCAAATCAACATTATTATTTGGATAACGTACGGTAAAATTGTGTCTACATAATGTTGGAGTTGATGTCCAGTAGTTTCATAAGAGGCCGTTAGAAGGACTGATTGCAAGAATGAACTAAACGAAATACATATTTCTCCACGAACTAGTTTCCATAGTAGTTCAGTTAAATGATCAGTTCATTTTGACCCATTCGTTCTTGAACGATCCACTTCTATCCTCGAGGAGTTGTAATCCAATTTTTTCAACTTACTTAGGGATTGTATTGTAGGAAATACTGTTTTTCTTTGATTTTCATACGTAACGTCAGTAGTTCAAAGTCAAAATGAAATTTCTTTTAAAAAAATTAAAGAACCCAGCTGTTACTATTAATACACCACCAGCGAAACAAGGAGTCAGAAAAATAGAACCAGAATGTTACTGCCATCTGGTGACCCTTTAGTTAAATGGAAATGATAAACGTATGCTACAGTAGCTAATCTTGGTTAATGGATATAAGGGAAGAACATCTGCCGACTTTCATTTCTAATATACAAGGCTTTGTGGCTCGTGCCCCATTTTGGTGTGTTCTGACAACCTGGCCAAAATAGGGCACTGATCCACAATTAATTTTAATTTACCAAACGAATATTAGACCTCTTAGAATTATTGTAGTTCTGAACTTATTTTATCCATTAAAATTTTGCACTAGTAAATATATTTCTAAAATAGTAAATTGTGTTCCTTTTTTTAAGTTCAATGTTTCTGTGTGGGTAAATTGAAACAAAATGTTTGTTTTCCTCACTTTGTCTTTCTTAAAGCATCTGTTTTCCGATGACTAAATAATCACAAGAAAATGGAGATCACAGAGATCAAAGTCTACTTCCTTTACGTCTTGGCATCACTTTTCAAAATATAATTATAGCAAAATAATATTAATCGTTAATTTTTATGCATAATGTTGTAAGCTCTACAATTTAAGAAATAAGAGCTAAACGGGATTTATTGACGAATACTCACCAGCCTTCCTGCTTAACACAGCTAGTATTTTTATTTTTATTAACCCATGTTTGATTCTTTCACTTGCGTCTGTTTATTATCTCTCCAGAATGTTATCCGTTATTTTCTCTTTTATTGTGTTTATTGGTTGTCCAACAATTCATCTAACGTCCTGTAATAAAATTTTCTAAATTGTAGCCAGGCAACAAAAATATCAAGAAACGAACACAAATAGGAAAGATTTATAGCAAAAAACAAGAATTGAATTTATTATTTAAAAAAAAAAACAAGAATAACCGTACTAAATTGATGAAAATTCATAAAAAGTCGAATGTAAAAATTTATTTTTTACAAAATCTTGTATATATATATATATATATATATATATATATATATATATATATATATATATATATATATATATATATATATATATATATATATATATATATATATATATATATATATATATATATATATATATATATATATATATTGGATAGAAGATTATTGCTTTCATTTATTTTTCACTACTTACTAAAACGAAAGTATTTGATTTTAAAATATTTAACTTAAGTATGAAAAACATGTACATCTTTTTCAGAATCTTCATAAAAAGTTTTTACGTGGATATCTGCCTTACTGTTTATGCACAAAAACAGCGGTTAGGTTAGAAAGACTTAACGATTTCGAATATCAAAAATTAGCGAGCACATTTATAATTAGTAGATTAATTATACATTTCCGGAAAATGTGAAATCAGAATGTTTGGTTTTGTTGTCTTTTTTAACCTAAATATTTCAAATTTGTTTAACGTTTTTTGTTAAAATATTAAGTGTTGAACACCTTGTTTGTCATATTATTTAAATGTTCATAACTAAATGCAGTGTATGGAATACTGGAAAATCAAAAAAGCAACCATGAAGAACTATCACTGCCTTCTTGATTATTCTCGTGTTTTGGTTTAGTATCTAATTATAAATTTCTTACAAGTTCATATCACTGTGTTATGAATTTTAAAATATAATCGAAATCAGAACATTTGTCCTGTTTTTTTACGGTAGATTTTTCACCCACAATTTTATACCTTCTTAATCAATTTGAACCTTTTTAAACTACTTAATTAACTGACAGAAAGTAAATACGATAATCTATGAAAATTGAAAATATTACAATATCACAGAGAAATACAAAAATACGCTTTAAAACGCCAAACTCAACTAGCTACAAGGGAATTAGTTAAAAATACCGCTGCTTGGAAGATATGCTTTAGCTTGTTAACTAAGTCTGTTATGCTCGTAATTTCGTTTATGAAAGAAATTATTCTTGGCTTTATTTCTGTTTTACTGGGGTGCTTTATGGACGCGAGAAGAGCAATAAAGTGACGTTTTGTTTTTCCAGTGAAAATAAAAAAGATTTATACCTCGGCTCTTATGTCTGGATTAGCTGCTCAGACAGAAAGTGTCGAATTTAACAACCCAAGCGTACTGCGATGTGCTAAGGTGTTCGGTATTACGGTGTTTACGGTATTACGGATAGAAATACACTAGATTCAATGAAACGAGAACTGATTACGACCGTGTTTTGATCTGCAATATATTGCAGGTGACATTTCCATTTTGTCTCTCTCAATCAGTTACCATCACACCAAAAAACAATTTTTTTAATAAACTGTTTAGTAAGTGAAACTCCTACTCATTGTCCAAAATGTTTTTTAGTTTTTTTCTTGCTTTGTTTACGGTTATAAAATATAACAATTTATTTCCATGGCAACAAGGCTGTCAAGACAGGCCGCTTTTTCGTTTTCTCTCATAGAGCCTAATTAATTACGAGGCTTACCAGTTTAATTCGTACGTTCATCTGTTTCGGTCAACAAACTCTTTCCGTTTCCTCTGCATTCTTTTGATATCATCTTTATATATCATTTCCCCCTGGTTGTAAGGAGTTAAATACATTATCTTAGCCCAATTGCAAAATAAAATTTAGCATATTTATATTTTATTTTGAAAATTTTGTATAAGGCGTAAAATGTCACCTGAAACGACCAGATTGCATAACGAAAGCCGGAACTAGATTGAATTAATCAGCTACACACATTTCCGTGACTCAACTGTACGTTACGATTGCGTCAGTAGTTGACGTCAGTGTAGTGCATATCGTTCATGTGTTACACATTTTATCGAAACTATTAAATTTGTCATGTTGTTCCGGTTTTGAAAATTAAGACGCGTTATACATTATAATTTTAACAAATAACAAATTTTCTACGAGATAAATTAAAACATTTTTATTGGTTATAGAAAATATTGACATAATTTTAAATAAAAGATTGCGTATTATGGGAATTAAAAATAAAACAAATGGATTCGATACTGACAGAATGTAATTCCGCGAAAGTTCATGTTCAGTTTTAATAATCGATCTCTTTCTTCTTCACACTTTTGTTGGTTCGTAATAATAAATTATTATTGATACGTCTCTCGAGATTAAAAAGGCCACATTTGGTAAAACGTAATTAAAATTGATGAGGCTGGCTTTGAATCCTCTGCTATTTCATAAGGCGCTTACGGCATAATAAATGAGATCATAATAGCTAGTTGTAATCAACAATCTATTACCTTCACTTCGCCTTTAGAGAAATTTACGTTTAAGCTTCTTCTTTTATCCTATTTTACAAATTAAAATGTGTTAAGAAACCATTAATTTTAACTTGGTTTGAGCAGTACAATTAAAAATCCTGTTGTTTATTAATTTTCTGACTGAAGCAAATCAGAGAGGCGTTACGATAAACAGTCTTTGATGCGTATCTCTGTAGATCTTAAGTAGATTTAAATAACAAAATATGTTAAATTAAAAACAAATGGTGATTCTATAATTGTGTAATGATATTGGAAATCAAATTTCAAAATAATTTTATAAGAAATAATACCTTTAACAATTGTATTAGCTCAACTGTACTACGGTGAATATGATTTCGCGCTTGAAGGGTTAAATAATTCTAAAGTGCAATGTCCCAACTTGATAATGGATGGCGGTTTTGCCCTCTCAGCTCTAACCTACAATCTAATACAGCCCGCTCGATTCGGGAGTTGGACACTGCCAAAACATTGATTTCTTGTGAAATTCCTCTTCTGTCTCAAATTACTTGTCATTGTTGTAGGCTTACCAACAAAAACTATTCCTTGTTATTGTTAAAGTACACATTTAGTATTTAGCCTATCAGTAATAGTAGGTATAAATATATTCATAAATAAATGTGCAGATTATGAGAGCCAAACAAGGTCTGTGTTTCAACTCGATCATTTAGAATTTGGTTTGTGTGTTTGTCCAAACGGAACGACCGATTTTTTTAAAATTTGGTACGAAGATATCTTGTGTAAAGCCCAAGTGACGCGTGTGTAAGATTTTTTCTATTTACTTCTTTTTTAAGATGGCTGCCTCTAATTTAACGATGACGAGTGTAGACAGTTTTGGCCAAAAACATTGACTGATTGTTTTAAAATTTGTTAGGAAGTTACCTTGTACAACGTCCGAACGATGTATGTGAAAGATTTTTCCCGTTCATTTACTTTTCAAAATGACGGGCTCTGATTTAACGTTAAGAGTGTAGTTGTGGTTATTTCCTGTAATGGCAGAATGGCAAGACGTATCATAATTTTGACAGTTTCTAAAGAGAGATCATAATATTTCAATAATGTTTTTGAGTTAAATTTTTGAGCGAGTCAGAAAATGTAACTTTACATTTTCCTGCTTTACCCATTTTGCATATTTTACGCATTTTGAAGCCGTATTTTACACTATAGCAGTATTTTACGCATTTTGAAGCCAGCTGCAACTGATAAAAACATACATTGTATTTTTCCACTTATATAGATTTGTAAGTATTGCTGTCGTTTACATGAATTACCTTAAAAATATTGTAACTTCGAAAAAAAAACAATTTTGTAAATTGTAGCAACAGTAAAACATTTCCTTAACATGTTTTCTAAAATAGCCTATGGTCGATATTGCAGAAAGATAAAGCAACACCGCGTCGGTTAAACTGTACTACCGATAACAAAAATATCGAGCGAGTATGCTCTATTGCTCCATCGAACAAATACCGAGTCTACAAAATTATTGTTTTGCCTACTAGAATGTTTCTTCTAAAAAAAAGTTTTAAATCTCCATTTTATGCTATTCCCTACTCATACAGCTATTTCGGTAATGCCTATGTGTATTTGTGTTTAATTCACGTTCATATCACTGTAAATTAAATTGTAAGTGCTATATTTATTTGACTTTTTCCGAATCAATCTTCTATATTTCTGCTAAAAATGTTTTGTTGAGTATTCTCATCTGCCTTATCTAGCTTTATCAATTTTTTAACTTGTTTCAGATTATCTTCATTATCATAACATTCCGATGTAGTGCTCTTCCAGACCTGGATAAGTTCTGTTATACTTAACCATTCCCCCACTTAGTCCCCTACTGCGGTACCTGTTTACCTCTTGCTCGCTTCTGATTAGTTCTTTCCAGACATTCCCTTAAAGGTCGATTTAACGATTTTTTTATAGTAAAGATTTTCAAATTTCGAAATGTAATGCCTGTTAATTTATTTGTTCGTTTGTCACAATTCCCCCTTTTAATTTTAACTTATTTATTACCAAATTAAAATTCATCGACAATATCACAAACAAAAAATTTACACACCAACGTTGAAATTTGTTAATGTTTACTAATAAAAGTTAGGTTAGGTCAACTATCAAGAGAAATTTGAAAGGGACCAATCAAAAACAAGCAATTATGGTCAGTGGCGTGCGCAGGAATGTGTGGGTGCCAACACCAAAAATGGCGCCTTTTTTGTTTATCTAGATAACCCTAATCCAAATCGCACAAAATGTTTTTGAAAATTGAATTATATCACCCAAACAAATATGTTTTTTTGTATTTATTTTTGTCTCTATATTTCAGTAAATTACGTTAAATTATGAATTTCGGGGCATTTGGGGGAGTGCTACGGCATCCACGGCACCCACGCTGCCACGCCACTGATTAGTGTACAGGGGATAGAACGAAGAGGAGAGGGGTTTAAATAGTAATAAAGAACAAACCTATGTCTGATGGAGTTAGCCTGAACAAATACAAATTAGCAAAACTATTTCTAGTTTCTGTGGCTTTATTGTTATACCTTAGGTCTAACAACAAACAGCTATCCTTGGCGAATTTTTCCGCCTCACTTGAATACCTCTTTCTACTTCAAGTATTACACATTTTAATACCTATTTCTACAAACAGTACTATTTCAAGAACTGCAAATATCAATACCTGTTCCTACTAACAGTACTTTTGCAAGTATTATAAATTTCAATACCTTTTTCTATTATTAGTACTACTGCAAGAACTAAAAATTTCAATACCTGTTCCTACCAACAGTATTATTTCAAGTACTGTACAAGTACTGTAAATGTCAATACCTTTTTCTATTACTAGTACTATTGCAAGTCTACAAATATTAATTCATATTCCTACTAACAGTGGGCCTACTGTTGCTGGCCTACTGTTGGTACTACACATTTCAATACCTGTTCCTATTAACAGTGCTATTTTGCAAGTACTACACATTTTAGTACCTTTTCTTACTAACAGTACTGTTGCAAGTACTACAAATTTCAAACATTTTTGAATTGCTGAATTTAGAATATCACTAATTACATCCAACCTTACCTGACGGCTTCCAGTTTATACAAACTTTTTTATTTTTTTTTTTTTTTTTTTTTGGTGTTTAACGTCCGGACTATTGTGCACACATGGGCTAATGCAGACGATGGGATGATATATAGCGTATGAAAATATGCCAAGCCCTGGCCGGGAATAGAACCCGGGTCCTCTGGGTGAAAGCCCAGTACGCTATCAACTAGGCCACCGAGGCGGCTTTTATTTATTTTTTTTACATTAGAATGTTTTATCTGTTATATATACATACACATATACGTGCGCACGCGCAGGGGTGCGCACGTTCTTGAATTTTTCTCATTATTCGAATGTTGTGGTTATCTCACCGAAGCAATACGTACAATAGTACGTCTTCGTAATAATTCTGAACTTTATTGCCACGGCATATTTTATGTCATTTTTATATATGTGGAACATGTAAAAGGGTCGATTGTAGGCCTGGGCGTATGAAAAGATCATTAGCTAAGTTGGCGTATAAAATGGCCAACTTCCAATCCTTCATCTCCGCCATCCTCCCCAACCCACCCCTCAACACACAAGGGAGGTACAATAGAGCCGACTCAGCGGTTACCGCAAAAACTGGGTCCTTGCTAATTGAGCCAAGCTTGGGTGCCGTTGAGCATAAATTACAGACTTCGTCATTGTATCTATCGTTCAGAGTATTGACTTTATAATACCGTCTTCAAATTCGGTGGTGGTTCCCGATAAGATCTCGCAAAACAAATGTTGTAAAAACACCAATAAGTTCATGCTTTCAAATATATATAGTTTAAAGTATGGTAGTTGTTATGCAGTAATATTATTTCTCCAAAATAACCTAAATGTTTCGAAATAATAAACTGTATAATATTTTTCAATGTATTTTAATGCTACAAGCTTTTACAACAATTAATTTACCTTAACATCCTCTAATAGACCTCTCTCAACATACATCCAGTTACTTTCAAAATGTTTCATGGGCCTAATAAATATTTCCCTACTGAACTGTGCGACTATGGAAAATGTAAGAGACACTGCACCTTTTCCATATCTACCACCGCCTCTCCTTCTTTACGCCAAAGAGTGCACCGCATTGCTATGTCTGGTGAAACAAGATCATTTCATTGTCTTGATTTACTCGACATTACACTTTCAAATTTATTTCTTTGTTGTTGTGTTAACCATAATTTTTTTTTTTTAATGGAAAAGCTTGCGTTTCTTATTTGTCGTCTTGACTCAGTACGAAGTTCGGAGACA
The DNA here is from genome assembly GCA_022606455.1 of Callitettix versicolor. Taxonomy (NCBI): domain Eukaryota; kingdom Metazoa; phylum Arthropoda; class Insecta; order Hemiptera; family Cercopidae; genus Callitettix; species Callitettix versicolor. Next base: position 837,872 of record CM040191.1, on the reverse strand, counting down.
GATTTCGCGAGCTGCGTTGTAAGAATACTAATTGCCCACACACCTATAATGCAGTAATCCACTTCGAATATTCATCTATCTGTAGTGCCGCAAAACAAAAAGGAAATTAGCCATGTTTTTCTTTATAAGCTAGTAATACCATAAAAGAGAAACCAAGAAATAACACCGGTTACAAGTATGCGAAAATGTGCTTAGCAAGTGAAAAAGATTTTTAACCTAAAAAGTGGAGTATTATACAAGTTAACCTTTTTTAACGAAATATTGCCATGTGTATGTAAATAATTCTCATAAATAGCCACACAACAATCAATTTCCAAACCAAGATCTAAATCAAGTAGAAACACTGTTTTGTATTCAACTAATAGTTCTGTAACGTCTAAAACGTGGATATCTCTTTTGTTATTACAAAACGTGTATGTTCCTTGAAAATCACAATTAATTAAATCATTGTTTAAGGTTATATTAAATTATCTCAAACATATCTGAAACTAAAATACTTGAACCTAACAGCAATGTTTGTCTGTTTCTCTTGAAAGTAGCTTTTGCACGAAATACTAGGTTAGAATAAAATTTGAATCAATATTTCAGGTTATGTTAAATTATGTCAGACCTAACTGAATTAATAAATGAGTGAAATTGAAAAAACTCAAAGTGAGCGCAGTTAAAAAACTCAAAGTTGCAGTAACTGTTAACATTAAATGTAAAGAAACTTTTGGCATTTAAGAGCCAACTAGGACAATTCAATTTTACTAGTGATTTATAATAGGTTAGCTGGAGCTAATTTAAAGTTTTACTCAATAGTTGTACAACTGGTCCGAGTTGTGGACTGAGAGATGTTGAAACTCAATAAGGTCCTTAGGACTTCTTATACCTGACTTTCAGATTACTACATCTAGGTGCATTCCCTACCATTTTAATGAAAAGTTAGAAAAGCCAAGTTTGATGGTGATACAGTTAGTGTATTGATTAGTTTTTCTTGGGCTAGAAGTAAATTTATAAATCGGAAAATAATTGACTTTGTAACTTGAATTGTTTTTTACGAAATTGATGACAGTTAAATTAAAATTGGTTGGCGCTACATGTAAATTTAGGGATTTCTGTCCCCCAGGGACAATTTTCAAAATTTCGAAGTTAATAAAAAAATAAAAGGGGTTCTTTCTTTTTCTTAGCAAACATAATAATTAAAATAGAAAATCAAAGGAAAAACTGACTAATGGATTGGCCAAGTCACAAATTTACAATAAATTGTTTTGACATTGCCTTACTAAAAACCATTAAAAATTAATTTGTGAAGCTACGCGTTGAATAACTTTTCTTAAGAAATTAATATAAATGTAAATTAATAAGTTAGTCACTTTAGGCGTATTTAATATATAGGGTGATAGAAAAGTACGTAGTAAACAAGTACATCATTGCAAAGATATTTGACCCTAATTACTTATACTGAACGATAGTACTAAATCCAGTTTTTTTAAAAAAAAAATGTAATTTTGAATTTCTTAACAAACAAACTTCAATACGTTTTGATTTATTGAAAAATAAGATTCTTTTAATAAGTAAAATTTATAATATTTTCTATGATACTCAATTATTGAGAATAATCAGTTTAAGGGCTTCAGTTTTATTTCATGTAAACTCAGATGAAATTTGTCAAAAATATAAAGTTTGCTTACTTGTTTACAATTTTGTATTTTATTTTAAAACGTGATTCTAAAATTTGTTGTTGGTAAAAAACTCCTATAAATTAAAAAAATCTCTTCAAAATCTATTAAAAAACGGAATATTTCAGTATACAAATGAAATGCATATGTTATTTCTACTGACAAATCACCTAATTTTTCTAAATAAATTTATACGATGTTGCTCAAATTCCGATTACAACTCAAGCGCGTGTAATAAATTTTTGTAGTTAAAGAAAATTACGGTTCGGAAAATTATAGGTTTGCCTTCCATTTTCCCGGTTTTTAATGCTAAAGTTTCCAAACAAGATTTTTCGAACAAATAACCCAGTAACTCTTATACACTCACACACACACACACACACACACACACACACACACACACACACACACACACACACACACACACACACACACACACACACACACACACACACACACACACACACACACACACACACACACACACACACACACACACACACACACACACACACACACACACACACACACACACACACACACACATACATATATATATATATATATATATATATAATATATTAAGAATTACATTTTGTCAAAAATTGAATACTATTGAGTCAAATGCAATTTAAAGAAAGCCGTATTTTGATAATTTCTTAAGAACAAAAATTAATTAAAATAATCATTTTTGAATAATTATAAATTGTCCTGTGAAATAAAAAATAATACATCAGCATACAAAATGTAATAGAAATTGGTCAAAGTAATTTAGTTATTGTAATGTACAGATACTCATACAAACCACCAGAACATTTAAATAAAATAAATGTTTTTAGATTATGGATATTTTCAAATCGGTATTTATCTCTTGAAATATTAAGAAAGTAAAATAAATTGTATCAAGTAAAGCATTCACAGCGTTAAAATTAAATCAATTCAAACTAACAATTTAATGCATTGTGTATTCAATAAAAGCTGACAAACTCTTACAGCAATTAAAGTTGGAAATTATAAATGTTCAGAGTTTGTCAACAGCAGTTCTGGAATATCGGGCCCGGTCATGGCTTCAACTTTAAATTACTTCATAACTCGAAGCTTTATTAAAATATTTTACGCAAACTTCGACAAGAAAAATGACGTTTCGCCAGGTAACAATCATTTCAAGTCTACAAAGGATGTATTAAAACCATATGTCAATGATCCACAGGGATTTTTGTAAGAAAATAAATGGATGTTTTGTGCTTTATACGAAGTAAGATATATGAATGAATCGTTGTAAATACTGTTATGATAAAATCAACTTTATTTGGAAATTGAGCTGTTCAGTAAGCATTAAGCTTTTCTTTTATGTACACCGATCCTGGCCTCTATGGTACGTTTCAAGGCTTTACTAAAAAGGTTTGTGTGTGTGTGTGTGTGTGTGTGTGTGTGTGTGTGTGTGTGTGTGTGTGTGTGTGTGTGTGTGTGTGTGTGTGTGTGTGTGTGTGTGTGTGTGTGTGTGTGTGTGTGTGTGTGTGTGTGTGAGTGTGTGTGTGTGTGTGTGTGTGTGTGTGCGCGTGCGCGCGCAATGTACAATAACTGATTCGTATTTCAAAATATGACATACTTAAGTCATTATAAAAAAAATTACACCGTAAACAGAGTGTGGAGTAAATTAACCGTAAACACAACAAAATAAAACCTCACGGCGGTTAAGGTTTCCTTTGCGTTTCTATTTACTCTTGATCCATTGTTTTTACTTTTATATCTCGGTAAATTAAACTGAATTCTAGAGGACTAAGACTTACGTATTAATTTCAAGAAATTTACACGAATTCATATGTTTTGAGTCACTTGCTTTCAAACCTGGATTTAAGGGAAATAATTGAATGCAAAAGAGTGTGTTTAATAATTTTGTACTATTTATTTTGGTTTGGTTTAGAAGTTTAAAAAAATTATAATTATCTAATTGTTAAAACTTTTATATTGGTATACATTTTTCAGAAATTAAACAAAGTTCCGCTAAAGCTATTCTGTAAACATTCATGTGTTAGTTTTTTCCGCGAAAGAGACTAAAATGGTTTTTATGTTTTTATATTGAAAATGGTTTCGGGATTCGAACATGCTTTTTCTGAAATTTCATTAAATACCCAATCATAAAGTTTGTTTAAAACTATTTTTAATTTTTAAATAGTTATATGAAATACAGCTCTTCTTACACGTCCATAAGAGTACACAAATAGAATAAAAATATATTTTATTAAAAAAACATTTATACCATGAACGACATAAATAATTACGGTTAAAAAAATATATAGTCATTTCTCTCGAAATAAATTGAGTAGAGAAATAAAAATTATATTTATTGCAGTCAACCAAATGAAACAACTGTCACGCATAAATAAACAATTTAATTATAAATCGCAAATTTCCCTACATCCACCGACGTGCCAGTTTGTTGAACGATTCCGCTCAAACGCAATTAGTGAGGGATTTTTGTCTGTCACAGTGTTTAATTCGTTTAGTATTTATGTGGGCGGAAACCAAATTGAGATTTTTAGCAATATTTCAATCGACTTGAAAAGTTAAAGATTGTTGGAAAACTAAAAACATCAGTTTATATTATGTTAATATTAGTTCACTATTCTCTTCTTCTCTGATTATATCTCTCTTCCAAGCGAACGATACTGAAGTTATTGTAAAGTTTTATACATTTGTAGTTAATCACGGCAATAGATTTCAAAAGAGTTTAAAAAATTAATTTATTGTGTAAGTACGTTAGCAAAATTTGCTTACTTCAACACTCATGTGTATGAACTCTAGGTTCTAGATGCAAATTGAACTGTTGATGGATCATGTTATGTTAAACGTCTTTATCTAGCAAATCAGGAACTTGAATCAAAGGAATCAGCTAGTTATCATTTTTGTGAAATATTAAGTCCATATTTGAGTCCATATTTAGACCATGCAACATTAAATCGGTTGATGAAAGAACGTACACTTTTTAAGATCTGTTTGACATTTATTATTATACTTGACTTATAATCTAAACTGACAGAATCATAAGTAACATGTTTGTAAAAAAGATTTTTGAATTTGCGTTTTAATAAAATGTTTGTCAGATTTCAGGGCCCCAAAAAAAGATTAAAACAGTTTTTATGTAAGTATTTTACCGGTATATGAGATATTGTAGTAGTTATTTAACCCAATAATGTTAAAGGAAATGTATACGAGCTGCTATATTTTTGTTTGTTATTATTATGATCATTTAAATTCTGAAACCGAGCTATTTCAATTAATCTGTTATAAATCTAAAATAATGATTTTTTTATTTGTCTATTTGTCTGTTTTATAGTTTTATTTATTTTTAATTTTCTTAAGTAATGTAAATAAAACTTTTTAGTGTGATCAAAAGGTACTTGTTAAGAATATCCTAAATCTATATATCTGTAGGTATAAAACATGGCATGGTGACTATAAAACAAACTGGTTTAAATATGCGCTTAAATTCGGCCTTGCGTTTTTACACCAATAAATAAAATTAGATAATACTTTTATAAATTTTCCAAAAATAATACGTATGACTTTTTTTTAAAATTTGAAACTTAATTATATATTTTTTATAACAAATATTATAATTAAACAAAGTAATAAAAATGTAAAATAACTTGTGTCATTAAAAAACGCTTTAAACATTGTTCCAATGGTCTTCACGGTTGCATAGATTTACTTTATCCCCTTACAATGAAGAGGCCAAAACTTTCTCACAGTCTGTTATCACTTGTTTATACTTTCATAGTTATTGTACACACTATAAAACAGAACAAAACGTAATGTGTAAACAAATAATATTTTTGTTATATTCTCCTTATATTACCGTACTTTTAAAATACAAATGATTTGTATTAGTTATATTTTTCCAAGTTTTGAACAAGAGGCTTTTAATAAAATTACCAATTTTAATAACTTCCTTGTTTACCGTTTACGTGCTGGAGGTTATAAATAGGAAATACTCCACAGATAACACTAAGGTACTTCGTGAACAGTAAATTATTAAAATTTAAAACACTTAATGAATTATTTCATTTAAAATTATTAAGACTAACCTTGAATTAGTAATAAAACGTTATTTTATACATCTGTTACTTTGTTATTTCACTTCAGTTGTTAACATGATTTATCGTGAGCTATCACAAAAATATAATATGTTTATTTCAAATAGTTAGTTTATATTGTTACTTACAAAATAACTTCAGAACGAAATATATTTACCAAATTTATTAAAAAATATCACCAGCTTTGTTTAGTCTTTGCTAAACTTTATGTATTCTTTAATAGTTTCGAAATACAATTTTATTATAACTATATTTGTTGTTTGCTAACAAAACTATACATTGTTTTGTGCTAAACGTTTTGTAAAAAATGTTAATTTGGAAAAACAAAAATAGCCTTAACGAGTGAATAGAAGGTGTGCGGGTTTGGAAAAATGTTAATTAAGAAAACAAACTTGTATTTTTATTTAAATCCTTGAATTAAAAATATTCCTGGGAAGAAAACAAATAATGGGTACATAGAAGACTAAACATGTCAGACATACATTTTTACAGTAATTTATATGTGTCCTGTTCAAAGGAACAGTAATTCCCCAAAAGTGAACGAAGAAGTACCTAGACACTCTGTATTCTGTATGTTTCTTGTGAAATGATTATTTAGTCTAATTTAAGAAAGGGCGGGTATTTCTCTCTCTACCCAAGTTTAACTCATGCTGTCAGTTGGGGAGATCGAAATAAATTGTTTTGACGCGTCTCTCGATTAGAAAATAAGCAGTCGAAAATAGAGCCTCGGGGGTCTGAAACAAAAAAGTAAAAATGGCGCCGTGCCAACTAATGATAAATGGATATTAAAATGAAGTTACTTTAAACATATGTTCATACTTTCTTGTTTTGGCAAGATTTTTCATCGTAGAAGTTTATGAGAAAAAAACATGAAATGTTTTACGTTTAAAAAAACAAGTTATGAAATAAATTGAGTTAATATGCAGCAGTTTGAAATCCTCAGAAAATATTTATTAAATATTGGTTCGGCAACTAGGGCGTGATGACCCGAACAATGGAAACACCTACATTGTTTCCCTTTTCCAGAAATAAAAAGAAAATAGAATCCCGGCTTAATTGAATTTGCGACAGCAGCACACAATAGAAGGTTTTCAGATTTGGTACGAGGAAATTGAGAGCTCTAGAAGAAGGTCAAACGGTTTGTATTTTCACTACATGTTTATAACATTCAGAGTAACAACAATCTATGTAATAATTACACATACAAGCGTGCATTATTGTTGTAATATTTGGGTATTATAAAGTAAATATTATTGTTTTCGGTTTTATTTAAAAATATAATGTGTTAAGTTATATTGTAGAACTGATGTCTAATATCGACATTGAAAAAATTCTCAAACAAAAATATTACAAATGAATAGAAATACAAAAAACTGCAATAATTGACAAAAATATACTTTAACAAATATATTAATTTGCCTAGAAAGTTAATGCTTGTGTTTGTTTACAGCGTTGTATCCTCAATAGACATTTGGCATTTAACTAAATTCGGACATGTTCGAATATAAATAGTATACTTGTATTTTTCCTTGTATTACGTCTCAAGTATATGGCATAAGTATGTTATATGGGAATATATTTGCAATTTTTATCTTATGTTGTGTTTATAGTCATGTTGTGTCTTACTTCAAATAATTATTTTTTACAACTTTATAACTGCTGTTTTTATAAGGGACAAATTAAAAATTTTCAATAAAAAAACCTTTTTAGCATAAAGTTTTATATATAATAAACATAATACAAATTTTCATTTTAAAAAAATATTAACATTTTCCACTTTAAATAATAACTTTGACTTTACCCCTCAACGCTCTGTTTCCAGTAACAACCTCCTTGTTAATTTATTTACATATGTAATTCGTTTCTGCACTAATAATCCAATATGACTAAATTCAAAACTGTCAAGCTAAAATTTACAACTCTTTTTGACGTCATCTTCATAATATATTACCGTTTATATTGTCTGCGTTACAAAAATTTGACCCGCCAGATGTAAATCATTATTAATCATCATCTTTTGTCGTTCATTTATCATCATTCATTATTCGTCACTAATTTTACATCGTTCATATTCTTACGCGTCAAAAAACAACGATGCATGATTCATCACTTCGTTTACACTTCACGTTATGCAAATATAACCTTTTTAAAATGTTTTCTATAACTTAAGTGAACAGTGTGTTTAATTAATTTGTCTGTTGTAGATCAAACAATTGGGATTGTATCATGCTAAATATTTGTGAAATCTGACGAACATTGTTACAGAAAAATGTCATCACTAATTACATTCCAGCTGACTGCTCAACGTTCATGTTTCACGATAGGAATTCGCTAGCCCTCATTAAACTGTTTATTTGTTTACACCCGGCTAACTCTGTTTTTGCGTCTAATTGCTATAAATTATTGTTTCTGCCTGAAGAAATATAATATTGCTTAGTCAAACTAATTAAATACATTCCTCATTTAATGTCTGCTTTTTTATTCTATTGCTTCTCTTACCAGAACGAAGTAAGTAGTTTACATGTTCTTTAAACATTCAATAATTGAGTAAAGTTTTAATTCTGATTAATAAGGACACATGATCTAATTAAGAACAATTAAATTTACTGAATAACGTTTTTCAGATGGTAAAATCATTGTTAAACAAAATTCATCTAAAAATGCAGTCTATAACAATTTTTGATGTAACTTTAAGAACTAAAACACGCATATATAGTAAGAAAATATTTAATACAAAACTGATTATAATATAAATGACCTAAATGCTAAGAATTTTCAAGATTCTGATTCATTAATTTTTTTGTCATAGGTGCAGATTTTTAAAGGAAATAAGTGAATTACACTTGAGATAAAATAAATTTACTTTTTTGTTTCATTTAAAATTTACTACACTGAAATAGACTGAGTCCGCTTGTAAAAGCAAAATTTTAACAAACATATGGTCAAATAGTTCTTAAATTACATTTGTTTCATTAACAATTTTACATTGATCCATTGAACGGGTATTTTTGGTCAGATATAGATACATACGTTTTGTTCTGGAGTGCTTCAATTGAAACACTTTTTAATACTTTATTTATTTTTTGAAATTTTTGCTATATTTTTTTATTACTTTATATTATTCTAATTTACTAATCCTGAACATTCCTCATTGTGTCCCCTATGTTTCAAATGAACTTGTGATAATCTTCAAAGAAAATATGAATTTAAACAAATTAGACTAGCGTTTATACTGACATGAAAATTTTAGAATCGAAAATATTACGAAAAGTGCATAACAGATTTTTACGTCATTTTAATCAACGAATCTTACAAAAAGTAAAGTTTTGAAGTAAATGAAAACTTTAAGTTTTGTTAACGTTCCGAAAATGTTGAGAAACTTTGCTAACGTTCCCAATTTCTAAGTTTAATTACTGTACAACTTTTCTGTATTTTGTCAACTTTTATTGAATACAACAGAAAAGTCTTTATTAATTATTTATTAGAAATAAATTACGTGTAAATTAAATTTAACAAATTTAATTAACCTTTATGAATTTGTTTAACATCCTCTTAGTAATACATAATACCATATAATAAAATTATAAGTTCTTCTTGAAATTCAGCTGAAACTACTTATATATATATATATATATATATATATATATATATATATATATATATATATATATATATATATATATATATCAAAGATTACAAGTAAGTTAGATTTTGTTTCTTAAAACCTCACAGGCTAGATTTTAGATGAGTTAAAATCGAAAGTACTTTCAAATACCATTAATTTGATTAACGTCGATTTTAGACCAAAAATGTGCTATTCTTAACCCATTTTTTAGAAAGTTCAACTGAATTTTAGAAAGTGTAAAAAATCTACTAAATATGCTATGTTCGATAAAACGATTAAATGAAAATATATTTATATCTTTTTTTTAATATCTGGTTCACGGATAATATGTAATAGAATTTGAGATTTATATTTTTGTTTGTCAAAAATACTATGAAGGAACAATTTATTAAGAATTTATATATTTATATATTATGTATAAATTTTATGTTTTTTTATTATACATTTATATGTTATTGAAATACGTAAATATGTATTATTATATATTGAATTATAATGTATAATATATTTATACTATTTATATATTATTGAAGGACTTTTTATTAGATGTAAACTATCACAATGTTTAATATTTGACTTAATTTTTAACTACTCAGAACTGGTTTACAAAACTGCTTTCATTGGGAAATTATGAAAATATTATTAAAAATTCTGTTTTTAAAAAAAGTCGTAACGAGAGAGGGAAGCAGAGAGAAAGAGAGATAAATAGAGAGGGGAGAGAGATGGAGAAACAGAGAAAGACGGAGTGGGAAATGGAAAGTGAGAGAGAGAAAAAGTGAAAGTGAAAGAAAAAATACAAAAAGATTGGGAAGTATAAGGAAAGAGGAGAAAAAGAGAGGGAGAAGGAGAGAAAAAGTGTAAAAGTGTAAAAGAGTTTAATCATAATAGAACTTCCCTGGATTGAAACTCCTTTGGATTGGAAAGGGAATGAGTGAAAGGGAGAGAGAGAGTTAAGAGGGAGAAGGAAAGAGAGAGGGAGAGGAAGGGAAGAAAAAAAGGGAGAGATTGAAAAAGATAAAGATAAATACGAAGAGAGAGATAAAGAGAAAGTTAAAGGGAGGGAGAGATAGTGCAAATTCCCTATACACTGAACACTTCGAACTTTATTAATTTCCACGCAAATGTTTTATTTATTTCAGTACATAAACGTCAAGTTAATTGTAATGTTACATGCGTGTATTTCAAGGTTGTAAAGCGGAGTAGAATTCTATCTCTGATACTAGCAATTAGTCAAGATTGAGGTCACTCATGTGGACAGAATTTTATTATACGTAGTTGATCGTTACGTTACCTCTATAAGGTGAATTTAAAAGTAATTAAAGTGCACTAGCTGATTGTCCTAGATTGGAAGGGCGTGCTGCGATTGAATTATCCAAACTGTCAATTATGCAGTATGCTACATAAATTATGTTAATTAGCCTCATCTGATGCATTGTCTGTCCGTCCCACTGCGGCACTATTAGCATCTGTGTACTACATTATTACATCACTGTATCCTGTATATGCACAGATAAAGCAGTAATTTCACACCTAAATGGTCGTTATTCAATCGCCTCTGCTTTAACGAGCTGTCGAAAATAATTGTAAGTGCCTGACAATCTACCAGTAGCGTACCTAAGTTGCGTCTAAACGATAGGTTTAAAGACCAATTTATTAAATTATTCGAACTTGAGACCAAACATAGCGGTCTTAAAACAGTTCTATTTTCAAAATGAAGAAAAATTATGAGAGGAGATGAGAAAATTCTATCGTGTTTAAATAATGTGATTTTCCGAAATATATTTCAATGCGACGACAGAAAGAAAAGCTTGGAAAATTGGGAAATTCCACTTCTGTGAGACTTATAATTTGGATAATAAGTCTTATTGTAGTTTGGATAATAAAAGGTTTCCTTTTAATTGAATAGGTTCACTGAGGAAGAACAAAATAATTTAAAAAACCGGAACAGTCTCGTGGTGGAAATGAATTTCACAAAACTAACTTTTAATAACCTTTCGTAAAAGGGCAATTACTTGTGTGAAAATCAAACTTGGAGCACAAACTGATTTTGTTTGAAAAATATTTTTTTACATTTCACAAACAAATTAATTTCATTATAGTATACAGCTATTAAATCTGATTAAAATAACGTTTCGATTTTCTAAACTTAATTGAAAACGAATTTAAATACTGACAGCCACCGAGTTCGTTTTCTTATTTATTTGTGCGGATTGTAACGCTGAATGCGGCAGTCAAATTGTATTTCCAAATAATTTCAATACGAAATCTTCTATTCTTGTTTTTCTAAAAGATTTTAAATATTTTTAAAAGGCAACTGAATATTAACCTATATATAATTAACGCTAGAGTAATAACACAAACACACACACACACACACACACACACACACACACACACACACACACACACACACACTTTAACCACTGTGCTGGCCCCATGTTACGGACACTATTTTTAACGGGCGAACTTTGGGATACTGTTCTTCCACGGTACCTCCTCAGCCCACCATTAACCCGGCGTACTCTCTGTGTATGACCGCTGAAAGGTAAATCTTAACAACCACAACAAGAGTTAAGCTAACGACAAAAAATTCCTAAACTCTAAAGACCTACCTTGTTGTGAACATTGTCTCTGCAGTTTTTGTTCTAGTAGCCGGTTATCTTCTAAAATCTTACTCGTTCACCTTCTTTTTTGTCTAGGGTCAAGTATCTTTGCCTGCCAATACCCTGTGCGATGTCTCTTGTTGAGAATATTAATCTAATCGTTTGAGTTACAGCTTTAACGAGCCGCCTCGGTGGTCTAGTGGATAGCGTACTAGGCTTTCACCCCGAGGATCCGGGTTCGATTCCCGGCGAGGGCTTGGCATTTTCATACGCTATAAATCATCCCACCGTCTGCATTAACCCAAGTGTGCACAATAACTTGACGAAACACACAAAAAAAAAATTACAGCTTTAACTAGATAGTTAAATTTGGACCTTCGGAAAACTTGGTTTTGGATAAAGCTGATTAACCATTTGCTTAATTATTTTGAATTTTATTTGATTTTAACACTCTGAGTGGAGTCGTGTCTTGTGAAAGGATTTATCCAAACAAACTTAGTTCTGGTTCAATTTTGCATTTACTAGTTTAATTATTAACATGAACTCTTATTAGCTTAGTAAAAAAATATAAATTTTATATTTTAGAGATGATGTTGATTAAGATTTCATTATTCGCTTCATCATCTCGCTTTATATAATACATCCTTATTTATTTTGGTATTTTTTTAAATAACTTAATTTCAATTTTATTTCTTTTAGTAATACTAACTTTTTTTGTTTAGTTACTACAGAGTGTACATAACTGTCCATTGATTCAATCATATGTAATTGAATATGTTCGTGAACTGATTATAACTTTGTCTGTCCCAAACCCTTAGTACAATTTTTTAAAAATACAAATATACATAACGTTTTCCATCTGAAAAAAATTTATGTTTATATTTTCTTTGTAAATTTTAAAATTTTTAAAATAGATTCCTTAAGTACAGACAAAACTTGCCTGAGGGGAACTAATTATCATATTATTGGAATAGTTAAAATATACAATTAATCATTAAAATATCTTTGTCTTATTTTTAACCACATTTATTGTATATGTAACACCTATTTTAAAGAGCCAGACCAACATCTTCACAGCTTATGTTTAACTGTTGCTTTGCCACGAGTAACTTACTGCAATTTTGATTTAAAATTTTATGTAAACACAAAGTTTTATGTAATTCAAAGTTTTAAAATTAAAATCATATTTTATTTGAATGAATAATTATAAAATATAGCATTGCATAACATTGTAATTTGGTACCTTGCATAAGAGTAACGCCTAAAGTTTGTACTCGATCACTGATTAGTGTCCTTGGTCCTGGAATCTTTTCCCGAGCCTGCTTGCCGAAATCGATTGATTGCTTTGAATTTCCTCCCAATCCTTTGATGCCCTTTGTATTGTCTTACGGTGATCCTTTCATTAGGATCCCTCCTTGTAGGTGATGATTTTTGGCTGCCTGTAAAAAATCGGTATCGCGGTTTTTCCTGCCACTCTTGGAAACGCTATGCACTGGCATTCTCCTGTTGTACTTACTGGATGCTGTGAACTTCTTTTGGTTCTGATATTGGCTGTAGATCTATTTAAACGATACCCTTTACTTATGATGGCTTGTGAATTTGACTGATTATAAATGATTACATTTTGATAAAGGTTCTATAATTGGATGTTTATTGTTCTGATATTAATTTAACTGTTATTACTTCATAGGTGTAGTTCTAAAATTTATATTATTTACTGAACTTCTCACAAACAAATAGTTTTAAATAGTCCTGCACGTGTTGGATTCAGCAAATCTACTATTTACTTTTGTTTAATTTAATTATTTATGCCAATTTATTAATTGTTAAAGAGAATAAAATATCAGTTTAAGTCACTTTTAATTGAATTTGACAATTTTTACAGTCTGTTCACAATTTATTAACTTGACTACAATTTAACATTATAAATCTTGTTAGTAAGGACTATGGAATAATAATCAAAAGGACGATTGAACCAACAACACTTACTTTGCCTCCCCTCCAGTTGTTCGAGGAAATAGTTCTGTTAAATTTTAATTCTTATGGTTTTTCTTTGTAACACTATTTCCCTTTACATTCTTCTGGATCATTTTGATTATTTATTATTTTAATTTATTAAAAAAAATACTTTTTATCACATCTGTTTTATAACCAACTTCTTTGGTTTGACGTCATTGACCAACTCCTCTGAACTTTGGCTTTGAAGTCTTTATCTACTCACGCCAAACTCAAAGTTTACAAATTTGAATTTTATTTCTACGATCATTTTAATTATAACTTAAGAATCTCTGTTTGTTCCTATGTTTCTAGTTACACAATGACTAGTTAATATTAATACTTGATTTAAGTTAGACTGGTTATTATTTTGAAAGATTGAGGCTCAATTTACTTTTTTCTACTGCTGATTAGTTTTATATATAATTCTATTATCATAATCCTTAATTATTTTTAATTACTAATTTACTTTTATTAAATATTTAACATGTTATTCTTGCAGGCACAATATTGATTCAATATGTATATTAGGGTAAAAAATGGATCTTTTATGTACTTTAATTGCAGTACTGTGATCTTGTCAGTTCTTGGATTAGAAATTTATTTTTCACTTCGCCAATTTTTATTTTTAATTATTTTTAAATAAAGATTTTGTAGCAGACACTAAACCAAATAATAAAGAAGCCTTACATAGAAGTGTACCTAACATGAAGACACTAAATATTCTACCTAACTTTCTTAAGTACCGCAATTGCCTAAAGCAGAATTAAGCGTCTATATTTTGAAGGAAAAAGATAGTACAATAAACAGAGAAGCTGGGATGTTTATTTATATTTGAGTGTTATCGAATGCGGAGCCCGGAACAACGCGCCATGTGTGCGCAACATGTGCGTGCTGAGTGTGTTTGAAGCTGTCAGAGTGAAATGACCTGCGATAAGTGAACAAGGATAGCTCATACAAGGCGAGTACTGTAGTTTTATTTGTTATTTAAGTCGCGTAATGGAATAATAAGGCATTTATTGCAATCAAAATGTAAGCCGGAGTATAACATTTTGCAGTTTTTTTAGTGTTAAAGCCCTGAAACCAAATAAATTTAATGATTTGTATTAAACTTTGTATTTCGGATAAAATAATGTCATAATAAATTTTATCGTTGTTTTATCATTAAAATAGACAATTTTCTGACTGAAAATATATTTTTCATAATTTTTTCTGGCACATAAATCGTAAATATGATATAAAGCATAAGGAACAGATGATATTGTAGATTATTACTTATTACAATATTCCGAATGTAGGTTGCTACTTTGGATACGTGATATGAACATTTAGAACTCTGCATACTTTTTTTAGTTATGTTCTGTGGATGTGTAAAACAGAACACTCCAAACTTGAACACTGTTTATGTTTTAAAAAATCAAAATAGTATAAATAAAACATTACTTTTAATAAACACACTAAACGTTTTACTTCCTTTTTCTAATACGAAAAATATTTAAAATTTATTATGCCTGGACTGATGTCTACGAATAAATTTGCACTGATAAAAAAAGAAATAAAGAATAAATATAACGATTTTTTAAAAATTTACAAACTGCCAACAGTTTTTCTTTTATAATCATTTACTAATCAATTAATGTTGGGAAACGTATATATTTTCTTTTTAAAAAAAAAAAAATTAGAACAACATTTCGCTAAATACACACTCTTTTGCAGTAAGTTATCAGAGACAGCCTGGTGAAACACAATTTAATAAACCGATAACATTGTATTCTTATAAAACAACAGCTGATTAGAAGTGCACATTTAATCAAGTTAATACGAACAAAAGAAATAACACGTTTATTTTTAATTCTATTTGTTTTTTTAAATAGTAAACAACTAAAATTTGGGAAAACTTTTACATATTTATGAAATGATTGCTAATATAAAATTGTGTATAGTATTCCATATATCCGACATATTAAAAAACGTCAACCATTATTCACGAGTATCACTGAATTTGGATCCTATAAAAATGTTTTGTGATAGGAAATAAATGAAAATAAAACAACCTTTTTAATTATTATGAATTTAATAGTTATTGTTTATCAATGTTTCTTATGTTTTAAGGAACAATACAGAACAACACAAATAATTATGTTTCAATTATAAAATTTTCTTTAATAGTTAAAACTTTAATATAGATTAAAGATTAATGAGCATTACATTTTTCTATTAATAGTAAATCAATGTAGCTCCTATAATAAAAAAGAAAAAAATAGTAAAATATTATTATATTTTATACGTTATAAGAATATTTTCAGAAATGTTTATGTTTTATTGTCGAAAATTTATTACATCTTAAACACCATCTCGTAGTGATGGGATAATCGAATGAAGAATAATTGCTTGTTTGATTATTCACATTTAGTCGATTATTCTAAAAACATCAGGTCATTATTAACGATTGTTTTGTAACTATTGAATCCTGTACAGTTAAGTTAACTGGTCATGGACACACACACTTTACCCTGCGTGCCTGATTGTCACACTCCGAACGGGATAATCGATTAAAGAATAAATGTTTATTCGATTATTTACGTAACAGTAAATCTATATTAGATGAAATGTAGTCATCATTGTTACAGGGCAGTACTTCCTCCAATTTTTGTCACCCCTGAAGTAAATTACCAGTGAACTATGAACGATTAAACTAGAAACGATTAGTATAAAAATAATCACCATCGAATCATTCGATTATATATTGTTTAACACTCGATTATCCCTTCGCTATTATCTCGATATGCAAAAATTCAAATTGGACCCACAATTTGACTTTACTAACAGATACGACAATATACAACCAAATAGTAATACAAATACTTTATACGATATCAAAAATATTATTAATAATTAGTAGCTAGTTAGTAATTAATATATCTTAAACTTACACAAATATGATAGGTTTTTTACTAAGTCAATTGAAATTTGCATTACATAAAAACTGGGTGAAACATTTACTGCAGTTTAGCAACTTTATTATTAAATTACGTTGTTTAATTACTTAGCTTCCTCAATCAACTTTGTTTTAATAGCATAACTAAATATAACACAAAATATAACCTAACTAAAGATGTTTTTTTTAAAATATTTACATTTTTAATCTTCTTTATGATAATAAATACTTAAATATTGTTGTGAGAATGGATGGACATGTTTCGGATTAAAGTTTTTAATTTTCGGAAATGTAACTTTCAGCTTTGTTCCAACCACTTAATGTATAGACTGATAATGTTATTCTCACTATTCCCACAATAATAAATTGTGTTGTAATAATTTTTCACCAGTATTCCCGCTTTTATCATTAAACAATTTTAAGACTTTAAAAGCATCAATGAGAGAAGTTCCACACCAGCTTTTACTTTATTGTACTACAAAAGACTACATAAAAGGTAGTCTTCAGCAGAATAGTTATAATAGTACAGTATTGTAATTTATGTCACAATATTCTTACGTTAATATTGGAACATGATCTGCAAGCATCATGAATGGATGGAATCGTAGGTAGAATTTTTCAAGAAGTAGGCCTTAGGTGTCGTAAAAATTTATTAAATAACAAAACTGCCTTATTTTGTAGTTTACTCTTAATTAACTTCATGTGGGTTTTAATACTGTTCTAAAAACCCTGAATAACCACAAATATATTTTAAAGAAATAATAACTTTACCTCAAAAATTTTTGAAAATATGATTTAACTAGAGTTAAAATTTGCTCAAATTTGCATTCAATGGCAGTCAATTTGCATTCAATTCACGCTTTTGAATTCTAATGGAATTTAGGAATTTTAAACGATAATTTACGCAGATTATAACGTTGGTAACAATGTTGAAATCAGATTTTCAACAAAAGCGTGAGATAAAATATTGTATGAAGTTTTTCGAATGACCGCCAATTTTAAAGGGATATAGTGACTTTGTTGGGTAAAGAAATTGTCTAAACTAAAGCCAAATTTAATCAAAAGCCAAGTTGGTTTTTACATTGGAAATTTTCGCTTATGTGATTTTTCTGTAATTAATATTGTTGCTGATAAATCAAAACTGCAAACATCGTGCCAGTTTTATGGCAGCTGCCGAAATACTTATAACCGTTCGTTGTGACGTCATGTATCCCACATTCAGCTACATTCGTGCACCGAAACTTTTGTGAATTTTGAAAAAATACAAACAATATTGTTTTTACTTCATGAAAATAATGTAGGCGTAATAGTTTTTCTTAAA
This sequence comes from Callitettix versicolor, assembly GCA_022606455.1. Lineage (NCBI taxonomy): Eukaryota > Metazoa > Arthropoda > Insecta > Hemiptera > Cercopidae > Callitettix > Callitettix versicolor. Next base: position 819,632 of record CM040191.1, on the reverse strand, counting down.
GGTTCTTAATGGTGTACCAAAGATTTCAAAGTCACCAAGAGACTTAGACAAGGATGTTCCCTGTCCCCAACATAGTTTAACATATACCTGGAACAAGTACTATACAACTAGAAACGCAAGTGTGAGTGAATGGTTATACCATTAAACAACAGCTTATAGGCTACACCCTCTGCTTTGCAGATGACGAAATAGTGCAGGTTTATAAGGATTTAGAATATAGCCTACGTGTAGAAAATTAATTGAGGAATACGAGTATATTTGGGGACTTGCGGTAAACCTAAACAGAACGGTGTACGTGTGCATTGTAGGGCAGAACAAGAATCTTCTATTGGAACACAAAATTCAAATCAAAGAGTGAACAAATTACAAGTATTTAGGAATGACAATTACTAGTGATGAACTCTTAGAGGCAAAAATAAAAGAACGAAACACCTTAGGAAGGAAAGCATTAAGGATACTCTGCATCATATGGGATCAACAGATATCGAAAGTAAACAAACATAATACATATAATACAATTATAAAAAGTTTAACCTCATATGGAAGCAAAGTATGGTTAATTACAAAAAAAAAAAAAAAAAAATAGAAAATGTCTTGAAGCTACAGAGAAAGTACTATTGGCGAAGAGCCGCAGGTAGCCTAAGTTAAAACGGAAAAAATAAAAAATTTAAGAGAATCCATAAAAACATGGATGCGAAACACACCATTGTAGCCGACATTAAGACAAAATAATTTCGATGGATTGATCATGTCCACAGGATAGAAACAATCGACTTCCAAACAGCTTCTAAAATGAAACCACATGGTTGCAGAAAAAGAGGAAGTCCGAGACTTAGTTGGAGAGAAAGAATTCATAGAAAATGAGAGAAGAGAGAGAGAGAGAGAGAGAGAGAGAGAGAGAGAGAGAGAGAGAGAGAGAGAGAGAGAGAGAGAGAGAGAGAGAGAGAGGATTGGATCAAGATCTGTAGAACGACAAAAAAAAATTAGAAGCTAGGAGTCAAAACGTTTTAAACTAAAAAATGATGATTTTTCCTTACTTTTGACTGTTTGGTATCAAAGAGATCTCATCTCATCTGCCGCAAAAATTAGCTAAACGGAGACGAGCAATAAATAACTTGTAGATTTCCACGTTTAATAATATTTAAACGTTACAACAATATATTTTAAAGTTGTTCTATGAATTCTTTGCTTCAATTTTCTTCTTGCCGTATTCAATCGCACATTTATTGGATAACGAAACACTTGTGTAAAACCATTGCGCTGCGCACTGCATTAACTTTCTTTGAGCTTATTCAGCGAAGTTTAGCTCCAGCATTCGATATGCCATCACAATGAATAGATGTAGTCAGCGCTTGTGGAATTGTTGCTCTATAGAAGCTATTGACTTTGTATCAATAGATTTTATAATTGGTTGAACTTTGCACAATAGTGGTTTTGGGCTTGATGTACTTGCAAGGAACTATTGCACTGAATTCAATATCGTAACTAAATATCATTTGTGTTAGTAAATATTCGTGTATTTTTACCACATTTGTTTTTCACACTGTTTTTTTAATTCATATTCCATCTTCGTTGTGAAACAATTACATATTAAATAATAATTAGAAAAATAAGAAATAATTACTATCTTTATATTACACATACAATATATATCTTTTTATTTTAAACATTATAGTTTGAACTTACAAGTTGTACAAGTTTATTATTTATTTACTCGTTAATAAAGTTAAATATTTTTAAGAGCAAAAACTTTCTTAAACAGTTCTGTCAAAAGTTAAAAAAAACTAATATATTTTTTTCTGAATCTATAAACGAAGCTTATTAAAACATATCCAATTCCACTTAAGCAATAGTGTTTGAAGTTATGATAAATTATACTGTAACAATTGAAAATTATCCTTGTACCTTGCATGAAACTATTTTTTACTTAAGTGTAAATTAGTGGGTAAATATGTATTAGCCGGGGGCATAGGATTATTTTCATATTTGTCCTACTAAAACGCTTCATATCATGCTCATTTGTCATAACACAATAAAAAAATAAGGAAAACACCGGAAAATCAAAAAATATGAGAAACATTTTCTTCATTACTTAACAATTAGTACTACACAACAGTTACTAACGTGTTTTTCTCGTAAAAACTTTCTATTTCATCTGTAAAAGTAAAGAAGGTATTTTGATATCCGAACCAATATTATTGCGTGAAAATTATAAACCTTGTCATTACTGTTATGGCGGAGGACATAATACACGCTCGATACAGTGTTGACGGCTATGACGTCACAAAATAGTTCTGTTAAAAATTGCATAAAGTAGTAACTTATCATAAGAAATTTAATCTTCCGATGCTTTATATCCCTTAATTGAATAATAAAGTAGGTACTTGAAAAAAGTACTTGACAAGTGCTACGCTATTGCATAAGCGCCATTTCGAACAGACAGTGTAACACAAAACGTAGATTATTCATGTAAGAAAATGACGGATTTATATCTTGGATGTGTTTATATTATGCGAGAATATAGTTAAAACAATTGTTCAAAAATAATTTATACTATGGACCGTTATTGTATTGTTAAATAAGCCCCTCAGGGGGTGCAGACTATCTGCATCTATTGAGAGGATTTAGACGTCCCTCGCGGTACCCGAGTCTTAACACACACTTACACTTACAACACTACATTTACGACTTTAACACTTTACACTCACACTTACATTTAGGGAGGCGATAATAGCCTCAATGTGTATTTCGCCTTAAAATAACGCACATAAAAATATTGCATAAGTACCGATCAGTGTAATTATTATTTTATATGTAGGATATCAGAACATTCTACAAAAGGGAAATTGGTTGACGTGTTCATAATTTTTACTTCTTCAAGAGAAATTTGCGGTAAATGTTATTTAAAAGTAATTTTTGGAATTGTTTTTTAATTTTTTTCAACATTTAAAACCATTGGCAGTACTAACATTACAATTGATTGTGATGTGAATACTGTACTTAAATTTTAGTTAGATTTACTAAGTGTCACATAAATTAACAAGTTTTCATTTTTATAAAGTTTTTTTAACGAATAATTTGATTATGCATTAGTTTTTAAAGTTTTGTATGAAAAGTAGTAAAATATTTTACAGTGGGAGAATAAAACTTACAAAAAACAGTGTCAGACGTGACTGTGGAAGTATTTTAGCAAAAGTATCACAAAGCTGATAATATTTGAACAAAGACGATTGGGTGAAATCGTAAAATAAAAACGTTTCAGTTCAACGTCGTTCTCAGAAAAGAAGGAAATGGCTTTCAACGGCTTACACTTTAAATTAAACAAGTTGTCAAATTAATTTCGCAACTTTAACGAGTTTACTAACTTTCACAGATGGATACAATTCGCTGCCAGAAGGAACGTTCACCTTTACCCTTACACGGTAAACCAAGTCCAGTCAAAGCGGACAAAGTCTTGTAATTTGTTAGGTCCGGCTTCTGCAGTCGGTCACGTGATCACGCTGCATAACTCTTAATTGGAACTGTCAATGTCAGCAACGGAAGTAAGTTTTATTACTGAAAAAACTTCAATAAACTTCTAAAAGTGTAAAACAATCACTAAAAATGTTTATATCGAACTTTTTTTGAAATTGAGTTATTGTAGTAACCATTTCGGTAAGATCCAGTCGTTAGAATATAAAATGTAAAACGATCCTTAGTTCTAGATTACATTATTAGAGGTCGTTAAATTATATATATATATATATATATATATATATATATATATATATATATATATATATATATATATATATAGTGTATGGGAAGTTTGCAGTTTTGTACCGATTTCAATAAATCTTGGTACAAAAATTGGTTTTCTTAATTGATTAAACTAGTTCGTTACCCATTAAAATTCATTAATCTGTTTCAATATGGCGGTCGTTTAAAGTATAAAACATAGCTCTTTTACTTTCCTTTTGTTTAAAATATAATTTACCAATCATAATCTGTGTTCGTTTATTAAATGTTTGAACTTGAACAATTGATTACGAATTTTGAACGCCTGTAATTTTGAAACGAGTACAGTTTGTTTCCCTAGTTAATTTAAGAAGGAAATGTTCTTACCAAAATAGCTTTGCGATATTTTCTTTGATGATATTTATTACTACTTTGATTAATCGATACTAATAATACTAATAATTTTTAAACAAATATTCATCAATATTAAACGAGAAGATTAGGAACATAACTAGGAACAGAAACCATCAACTTCCTTTCATTTTAGATTTCACTAAAGAAATTAAAAAATAAAAAGTTTAAAAACAACTAAAACTATTCTACTTTTGTAGGATCAAAGTCAGAGATGTTAAAGGCTACTCCAAACGCTACCATTATTTAAAATCTTTACATTTTGTTCCTGCACAAGCTTCAGCCAATCGAAAAGTACAATTTAGGATTGGAGTCGGTTGTCAATTGATAAAGGAACTTTGCAATAAATTCAACAGTCGCTTCAACATGTTAAAAGATACGTGATATATGACTTTTTGCTCAATGGTACAATTCCTAACATATTCTTATTCGTGTTACACATTCTTAGGATCTTTTTAGTTTTGCTTCTCGAGAAGGAAGCGAATTTTTCATCAAATTTTTTGTTGAAAATATGATCTCACCATTATAATCCGCATTAAATTCTGCATAAAATTTTAAACTTTAACATTGCCTTGAAAATGGAAAAAAGCATTTTCCCTTGCCCACAAATTTGTTCAATTTAATTGATATTTAAAATTGAAAATAATAATTTATACAGACTTTAACGTTAACATTTTCAAAAATTTGTTGAACAAAAATGTTTAGATTTGTTTAATGTTTGCGTGACCGTTATTACGAAACTGTTGGTCAGACTTCACTGAATAAAGTACTTGATAAGTCATTAATACAGACTAATCATATTTTGTGCTGAGTTTGCATCGACTCAGCATTTAATTATCATACTGAACTTAATATTACATTTAAATACGAAAATTAACCCTAATTGAAATACCTCAATTAATGTTCAATGCATTTTGAGGCATGCTAATAATTTATGCAGATTAATCTCTTATTACAACGGTGTCATCAGAATCTCAATAAAAATGTAAGATTCAAAAATAATATTTGTTTAAAGATTCAAACAATAGTCGTTTTAAAACTGTTCAACAGATTATAGTAGGTATTAAAGTTTTCCAAGTGTTACAAAAATCGATTTTTATGTCCAGTTTGAATAAAATCGGAATTGCGAAATGAAATTGCCTATACAGGTCAGAATCGGCTCTCATTTCGAGATCTCGAATCTTCATTACTTCATTTTTAAATGGAAACTCTAATCTATATACAGCCATATATAACCAAATTAATAAATTGAATGTTAACTATTATTTTTTTTAAATGCATTGTGCTTTTATAAAGCCATAAAAAATGCGCAGTAGTAGAAAAAATTAATGTCTTTCAACCGGATATTTGTAATAAATAACACTGAAGGACACAGGAAATGAAAAAAGCTACGTCACATTTTAATGATTTTGCAGAATTGCAGTTTATTTGAATACAAACCCTGATGCTTTGATCTGTTTGAAATTAAAAGCTGGTTGTGTTGGTGTATTTAAACACTATTATGATTCTTTATATTTTTCAAAATACTGTTCATAACATGATGAAATAATAATAATAATAATAATAATAATAATAATAATAATAATAATAATAATAATAATAATAATAATAATAATAATAATAATAATAATAATAATAATAATAATAATAATAATAATAATAATAATAATAATAATAATAATAATAATAATAATAATAATAATAATAATAATAATAATAATAATATAATAATAATAATAATAATAATAATAATAATAATAATAATAATAATAATAATAATAATAATAATAATAATAATAATAATAATAATAATAATAATAATAATAATAATAATAATAATAATAATAATAATAATAATAATAATAATAATAATAATAATAATAATAATAATAATAATAATAATAATAATAATAATAATAATAATAATAATAATAATAATAATAATAATAATAATAATAATAATAATAATAATAATAATAATAATAATAATAATAATAATAATAATAATAATAATAATAATAATAATAATAATAATAATAATAATAATAATAATAATAATAATAATAATAATAATAATAATAATAATAATAATAATAATAATAATAATAATAATAATAATAATAATAATAATAATAATAATAATAATAATAATAATAATAATAATAATAATAATAATAATAATAATAATAATAATAATAATAATAATAATAATAATAATAATAATAATAATAATAATAATAATAATAATAATAATAATAATAATAATAATAATAATAATAATAATAATAATAATAATAATAATAATAATAATAATAATAATAATAATAATAATAATAATAATAATAATAATAATAATAATAATAATAATAATAATAATAATAATAATAATAATAATAATAATAATAATAATAATAATAATAATAATAATAATAATAATAATAATAATAATAATAATAATAATAATAATAATAATAATAATAATAATAATAATAATAATAATAATAATAATAATAATAATAATAATAATAATAATAATAATAATAATAATAATAATAATAATAATAATAATAATAATAATAATAATAATAATAATAATAATAATAATAATAATAATAATAATAATAATAATAATAATAATAATAATAATAATAATAATAATAATAATAATAATAATAATAATAATAATAATAATAATAATAATAATAATAATAATAATAATAATAATAATAATAATAATAATAATAATAATAATAATAATAATAATAATAATAATAATAATAATAATAATAATAATAATAATAATAATAATAATAATAATAATAATAATAATAATAATAATAATAATAATAATAATAATAATAATAATAATAATAATAATAATAATAATAATAATAATAATAATAATAATAATAATAATAATAATAATAATAATAATAATAATAATAATAATAATAATAATAATAATAATAATAATAATAATAATAATAATAATAATAATAATAATAATAATAATAATAATAATAATAATAATAATAATAATAATAATAATAATAATAATAATAATAATAATAATAATAATAATAATAATAATAATAATAATAATAATAATAATAATAATAATAATAATAATAATAATAATAATAATAATATAATAATAATAATAATAATAATAATAATAATAATAATAATAATAATAATAATAATAATAATAATAATAATAATAATAATAATAATAATAATAATAATAATAATAATAATAATAATAATAATAATAATAATAATAATAATAATAATAATAATAATAATAATAATAATAATAATAATAATAATAATAATAATAATAATAATAATAATAATAATAATAATAATAATAGTAATAATAATAATAATAGTAATAATAGTAATAATAATAATAATAATAATAATAATAATAATAATAATAATAATAATAATAATAATAATAATAATAATAATAGTAATAATAATAATAATAATAATAATAATAATAATAATAATAATATAATAATAATAATAATAATAATAATAATAATAATAATAATAATAATAATAATAATAATAATAATAATAATAATAATAATAATAATAATAACAGATTAATACGTTCCTTAAACGTAAAGTACTAGTTAAGCGCCGTGAATTTTTTTTTAACGTCCGACTATTGTGCACACTGAGCAGACGATGGGATGATTTATAGCATATGAAAATGCCTAGCCCTGGCCGGAATCTAACCCGGGTTCTCGGGGTGAAAGCCCAGTACACTATCAACTAGACCACCGAGGCGGCTAAGCGCCGTGAATTAAGCAACTTAATTCACAAATGTAATTATGACAAACATACAAAATCTGTTAAAGAAATTATTTGATTGATCAATTTAAACATTATTACTTTGTTCAAATTTTGTCAAAAGTTAAACTTTAATCATGACGAAAGTTTTTAAAAAGTTCCTTTGATTGTTGTCCACAGAACTTTGCCAAATGTGTACGTGAAGATCTGTGTACGTGACAGCTTCTTTGGTATTTTTACAGCCAAAAAAAACCAAACACTAAACACAAATAATAATAATAATAATAGCAGTTACGATTAATCAGCCCATTAAATACGTTTAGTAGCATTCCTGGATGTTAAACCAGCACTGAGGTTATGTTGAACTGAACAATCCATTCCTGCTTCAAGAAGAAATCAACTGATAAACAAACAGCACATGAACAGCACATTATTTTCCGAGAACCGTGAACTTTATGCCCTGTATCTGATATTTTTCTGCGCTGTTTTGTATAGTTTATGTATTCATATCCTTTGTACGTGTTCAACTATGGTATTGTTATCATATTTAACTTAAAAAAGTCCCTGTTTTTTTTTTGTAACCTTCAATTCTAATGCATTTTGTCTTTTCTTACAGGTAGGTTACGTCAACTAGTCTGCTGATGATTGCGTAATTTGGCTTACGTAAGTTTTAAAACAATATGGTAACATAATAATTTTAAGATATGAAACTTTGTCGTACGAGCTTTAAAACTATATTGGAATATTTGCTAATTATCATGCAGATCGTTCATAAAGTAAATACATCCTTAATGAGTAGTGAGTCGAAAGAAGTATGAGTGGGGGAGAGTATGAATTAAAACCATCTTATCATCACAAGATTTTATTTACATAATACTTAAAGTATATATTATGAAATTTGAAAAAAAATATTGTATTTCTTATGTTTATCCATTTGATGTTTTCAAACGTGTAGGCCTACACGTACCATAGTCACTATTAAAAGACTTGTTTAGTTTAGTCACTTAAAATGTCTAGTTTAGCTTGACTAAGAAATTAAATAGTCATTAATTATTGAAGTACTTGTTTTTCTGATTTACATGGTGAAGAGCTCTTTTAGCGCTCTCAAAACTGACAAATACAGCTTTTCTGAAAATCAGTAAATGTGTGTTGTTAATAGGTACATGTCAAGTTGTTTGGTTTGCGTGATATTATAATTTTATTTCAAATAAAACTTCTGTTAATCACTCAACAGCACAAACAATACGTACTTTAGCAGTCGGATAAAAATATATTGGATATTATCAGTCAAGCTAATCTAAACTTTTATTCTTTACAAGTATTACTACAACCTCACTACCCATCATTTTTATCACTTATTTTCTATGTTGTCTTTGACTCCTAACAAATAAACCCTTTATGATCTTCGATACTTACTTGCCCTTTTCCATATTTAGCACATGCCCTCGCTATTTAAAATTTACTGGAGGCGAGACGTCATACTTTATTTTTCTATTCTCTTTAATCACAGTATTCCATTAACTGAATCAATTTTATGAATTACCTTAATTAAAACTTTTAAAAAATTAATTTCAGTCTTAGGACTGGTTCGATTGAAGCGCTCAAATATAAAAAATTAAAATTATTAGTGTTCTTTGTTGGTTTATATTGATCCAATTATATTAATAATCTTATTGCTAAATTAAACTTATATATAACTTATAATAATAAAAACGTACTCTTTTCTATATCATATAGAAATATAAAACATCAATAGTGTAAAAAATTTCGAACTGTTGATGCTCTAATAATTGTGGCAGCTAGGTTGGCGTGTAGAACAATGGCTTTTGTTAATAATTTAAATAATATGTGTATATGTAATATGTAACGGCAAACAATTTAAACTATATTGTACTATATGGTTTATACTATAACGGCGTTAATTATTCTTTGTGTATAATTAAATATTATGTATACGTTTAAATATTTTATCATTAAACGTATTCATATACAATGAACATTCAAAACAAATAAATATTTAATAAAATAAATTATTCAGTAGTTTGTTTTGAACTACTGAACGCCCCTTAATTTCATAAGCAGGAATAATAACACTAATCCAGGAATGCACATAGAAACAGTCCGCTCACTGGTAGACTTATATTCACTTCAAGATTATTAATATTTTTTTGTATACGTTAAGTTTGACGCTAATTTTACATGTTATTCGTGGTGTAACGACTTTGTACTTTTTCCTTTATAAAACTAGTGCTAGGCCTGGCTAAAATTGTGTCACTACAAAAATGATATGACTGCAAATTTTATGTTTTATTTTCATTACGACTAGATCATCACATATCTTTTTGACTTAGTGTACTTATTTATTATTAGTTACCTTGTTTACTAAAGTATCAGAAGATAAAATTTCCTTTCATGTTGTTTTTTTGTCAAATTAGGTTATGTTTACAACTAAATAATAATTATGCATTAATTTTATGTTCTTTTTCCGATCCTGTTTTAGTACTACGATATTGACTTGTATGGAACTTTTATATCGCGGTTTAAATTTTTTATTTGCAATAACAAGCACTGCACAGTTTCATAAACAGGCGAACGTTATTTCACGATCAAGTTACCAGAGCGCATTTTCAACTAATTTTCCGGCAATAATTGAGCTGTGTTTTCACATTGCAAGCCATAAATTATAAAACTCTTCAAGCATGTCATCAAAACCTTTATACTTTTATGTTTGGTTTTGACATGGAGCAATAAAGAGTAGGCAGTAAAAAACTTGTTATAACTTTTGTAAGAAATATATTGAAGTAAATGGTGTTGATAATGTTTTCTACCCGCCAATAAAGTCCCAAACTACACACCTATGATCCTATGATATTTATAAAAACTACATAAATTGATTTTTGATATAGAATAACATAAGCTAAATAACAACGTACGATATGATTACAACTTTATTATTCAAAGTCAGTAGGCTATTCTCGCATTCTCATGTTATTAGTAAATTTTCATTGAAAAATTAATTACTGAAGCTGCCATCATGGTAAGATCCAGACCTAGGAGTTTTAAACGAGCACCGATCTGACCTCTAGATTGCTTTTATGTTTGTTTTAGCTTTGTTAATAGCTTGGACAAGTTCATAACACAGTCAAATCCTTTCAACTGTTAAAAAGTAACGGCCATTTCAAATTTTAAAAAAATAATAACTTTTTTACCTCACTTTTTATATAATTTAATTTTATCGTCAGGATTGCTGTTAAGATCTGCATAAATTAACATACAAATGAAATATATTGAAATTAAGAAAATTAATGTGCCGTCGGTGAAGATTCGTTTTTGTATTTTCAGAACAATAACAAAACGCAGTATTATACTTCAAGCCCATCTGATTCATAATAGGCACAAAAATTCATTTTAGGCTCTGAAAACTTCATTTTTTTTCAATAAAAATTACTGATTCAAATCTTTATGTAATCGTAACTTTTTCTCTTACTTTTTTTTTTGAAAATTTGATTTCACCATTGTATTTAGAAATTAATATCGCATAATTTAGCACTTTAAAGTTTAAAATTGCATTTAAAATATGAAAATAAACCTATAAATAAATAAAATGTTAGACAGGTTCATATTAATTTTTTTATGTAATTTGAAGACTTACATTTTTGAAATTTTTAATTTGAAAGAATATTGTTGGGAATTTACTTCTACAAAGTCAGCGGAAAAGTATTATTGAATCACGTATATTGCTTTAGAATTATTTTTGTTGAAATGCAGTTCAGATGAGTTTTGTGTTAACTTAGTCTTCAGAAACTTTCACAAGTTGTCGCCCGTAGTTGACTCATTCTCAGTCAGTAATAAGTTTTCACCATACAACCATATACGAGTAGTTCTGTTTCGCAAAGGTTACAAATTACCCAACAAATTAGCAAACTTGTTAAGAAATAATAGGTGCAAATGTTCACAAACATAAAGTTTATTGATTTATCGTAACCAGTAAATTTTAATTACTTCAATACCAATATATTATTGTTAAAATGTTTGGATTTTTAACTTTTTTAAAAGTTAGAAGTTTATATTACTGGTAGTGCTCAATTTAATGTTATTTTCTACATTTTATGTTGTTCTGGTACATTTTAATTATCGTTTCGAAACACACAATTTTACCTAATTTTAAATATTATTGTTTCGTACTCACTTGTCTTGCCGCCTAGCCGTCTTAGCTTTGTTTAGGCTTAAAGGACCGTTTGATTTGTTCGTCAAAATGGAATTTGCACCTTCATTAGATATCTTTCGGTTTCGGTTGTCATCTAAGATGACGTCATTTGGTTGCCATGACTACTAGCTAATAGCTGTATAACAAATAGGGTGTATATGTTGTAAGTTCGCCATTTTTGTATACAAACCGAAATCGATCTTGTTAATTGAGACGCCAGATTCGTATCGCATACAGTTTCAATACAGTTCAGTACATCAAGTTCCGCTACGCCTTTAAAACTCTGTACAGTTATTGTATCAATACATTTTCTAGCTGCTACGCTATAGCTAATGTTATGTTGTTTGTATTCTGTTTTTACAACAAATACAAGTCTCGGTGGTCTAGTGGATAGCGTACTAGGCTTTCACCCCGAGGACCCGGGTTCGATTCCCGGCTAGTGCTTGGCATTTTCATACGCCATAAATCATCCCATCGTCTGCATTAGCCCAAGTGTGCACAATAGTCGGACGTTAGACACCAAAAAAATTCTGTTTTTTATGTGTGATTAGTATTAAAACAATATTGTGTTGAATTGGTAGAAATGTTGTATTCGTATTTATGTCAGGTGTTGATGTCACCTGTCAGTAGTTCGGTACAATGGCGACTGTTCAGAAGAAAGCCATTTTGTTGTATGGGGGAATTAAAATATATCATTACTGAAGAAAAGCAATGTTTTGGAGTTTAGGGTGATAAACTTCCAAAGAAGAAAGGCACTTACGTTGGTGTAAACAGTTCAAACAAAAGATCTGTGTTGAAATTTGGTCGGCCCAGAACATCGAAAGAAAATTTATCGGTGAACGCTTATCTTAATCCAGCATGCACAGCCTGGAACATGAATAGCCAGTGTGAAACACGGACTAAAAACAACAAACCAAAAAGTCCTTCACGCAAAACGTTATTGACGAAAGTTTGTTTAATAAGTGTGTTGGTAGGGAATATTTGATTAAGTGACTTCGGAGTAGTCCTGACTCCACTCGTTGGACTTTATCTGGGGATACCTGAAACACATTAAGAGTTGCGATAAAATCTGAGACAAACCATATGAGAGAAAGAATGTCTGCTTCTGTTGTTACAGTCACTCGGACGATGGTCAGGCGAATAAAGGTGGAACTATACAGTCGATTAAATGTCTGCAGAGGGACTAATAGAACTCCTCTTTAAAAAAATATTCACCTTTTAAAAAGTATATGTTTTAGAAATACTTTAAGATGTTTGTACTGTGTTTCGGCTCGAATACGAAACAAAACTACATTCCACGTTTCACGGTATTATAATACACCGTTTACCAACGATAGAAGACAGAAAGGCAGGCAATGCCTAACAATAAATATTTACAATGTACTTCAAGATTTGGATTTCTTTGAGAAAGGTTCCTAAAAGGTAAGGCGTGTTGAGAAGTGTTTAATGTTTGATGCGGGGAGTTGCATTTCAATGCAAACTTTGCCCGTGTACGAGAGTTTAATGTTTTAATTATTCCGATTGTCAATGTTTTATTATCCTTGAAGCGAAATTAATCAGAGTTGAGAAGTTTCATCTGCAGACTCTTATCAATTATGGCTTCAGACAAAAGCCTGACTTAACCATTGTTTGTGATTTTTAATTATAATTTTACTTATTTATTGTGTTTGTCTTGCTGCCACTCCTAGTCTCATCATCCTTCTTTCTTGACGCTTTCCGTCTATTTTATTTTTTTTTTTTTGCAAACTCTAAATTTATACACTGAAAATTTTACAATATAAATCATAAACTAATATTAAATAGGAATATTTAAAATACGTTCAAATAATTAAAAAAATATTTTAAAAAGTCACAATTTTTATATATTAGGCCTATACTTAAAAAATAGTTTAACCACTGTAACGCATGAAAATCATTAATCGTTAAAATAAATTATGTAAAAATATTTGCTCAAATTCAATTTGTTCTCCTATAAGTCCAGTTGAGAAACGAACGACTAAAGAACATCCGAATTTCTTTCTAAAATCGGTTCGTCACAATTTGTTTAAATTTTAATAATATATTATAATTAAATAATAATTTAATTAATAATCATAATTAAAGTTAGTGTATAAAAATTGAAATGAAAGAAAATTATAGTTCCAGAGTAAGTCAAAAAAGACAATAGGTTCATTTTTATTTTTTTCCAAATGACTTCAAATTTTTTGTTCAGAATTGATTTATAAAACTTCACGAATCTGAACGAAATTTAACTCAAATACCATTAATAATTTTTTTGAAACTAGGCTTATTTTCAGTTTTCTTTTATATCACAAAACGAATATCAACGTTTTATCAACGTTAGTTACTTACGAAATATATTTCAGAAAATTTGATTAAGAGTGTTTATTTAAAGATAAACGACTTTTTTACATTTTTTGTAACAAAAAAAAGCTTTGAAATATATGTATTCAACAACTGAATATTAACCAGAAATATGAACTAACCAAATCTACATTTTAAATTTTACACATTCTGCTTTGGTATTTATGAATTTCATATTTTGATCAAAATAGTTGGAACCGTTTCGTTACACTTTTTTTAATAAAAAAAACATTAAAAAACTTCTTTTTACCTAAATAAATGTTTCTTAGATATAGGACACAAAGACAAATTATGAATGACAGGCAAGAAAAAAATCTAGATTGGACACAGTGGAAATGAAAACGTAAAGATTAATCAAAATCACAACATTAATTTTTTTTTTGTCATTCACCAAACAGTATGTTTAGAGCAGTTCAGAGGTACAGCACCTGCTCATGCAGAGGACAGCATAGGTCATATGCTTTAGCCACATTGACTATAGAGCTCTCAAATATTTTGGAAACATTCAGTGAGAAAAAAAGTGGAAATGAAATTATTAACAAAATGTTAATTTTGCAGGACTTTAAAGATTACAACGGTCAGGATAGAAGCGTAAATTAAAAAGTTTTGTTTACAATTTAACTATCGAACGTCGAAACATTCGTTTCCAACGTTGTTACTTTTTTGATATTCTTTCTACTTCTTCAGCGATTCAGCTGCGTGCCACTCATCTTCAGTAGAGTAGTTCTTGTAGATGAATGGTTTAGAAAAGTTAGGGAACTTATATGAAAACTTTCTCCCCTATACAAAAGTTGTTGAAAGTAAACATAACCTATAAAATAAAATTTCGTATGAGTCTTTAAAATTATTAACATTTCAAATTCAAAATAATGTTTTGTCTAACTGACTATACGAAATTTTAATTAAATTTAACTCTGTTACAAAAGATATCGCTACATCTTAATTAAATGTGTATCGGTATTGTGTCTGGTTATTTCCAGCCTTCAGTTGTATGAAAATTAATTATCTGTTAAATATTCATGAAACGTGTCAATCAATGTTACGGGTTAATCCGACTATAATTGCTTTTCAATATGTTTATTCCAGAAAACTGGGAATTCAATTCATTCTTTTTTTTAATAGAAAGTGTGATAAATAATTCTGATTGAAAATACAAATCACAATAGGCTGTCATTCAGTATTTTATTTTGCACAGTTCAATAGAACACATTAATTAATGTAATTAAAACACATAATTAATTTTAAATTTACTTTTCAGAATAATGTTTATAGAAATGGTTGCGTGCTTTTAAAAATATATATTTTTAATAATATATTTTTGAAATTATGGTTTTACAATTGTAGTCAGCGTAAAAACATTTACATAAATTAGCTTTTGAATTTTCTAATTTCATAAACTATACAAAATAAACTAAAGGCCACTTTAAAGCTCATTTTATGAACAGAATTAAATACAAACAAAATAATATCAACCTGAGAGAAACGAACTATTTAAATTAACTCCAACGATTTTCATGAATTAAAGTTATTTATGACGTAATTCAGTAACTTAATTTAAAATTAATAATAATCGCCGGTACACAACAGTCTCGCTGACGCAATAATAGAGGTATTTCAACAATATTTTTTTATCTCAAATACTTTTGTTCGAAAAAGATTTCTCACCTAAGTGATCTGCGTTAAAATGTGGGTAAATTGGCGTGTAAAAATTTTAAATTCTATTAAAAAAACAACAATAAAGAAATAAATCCAGTTTTGGTTAGGGTTTATTTTTGTGTTAGCAATGTAATTGCAATCGTAACGTAATAGTAATTGTTTATGCATATTTGAACTTCGAATATGATGATGGAAACAGATTTTTTAAGTATACGATAAACACATAATTGCTATATTTTTTTTAATTCGCTTACATCGCTTCAGCGATTCATAATCGATGATAATCTGTTTTTTTCGACAGTTTCCGCATAAGTTATTATTTAACGATAAATTAACAACTAATACCTATTTGGTTGATAATTTTTGAGAAAGTTAATGCAGTTTTTCCGTACGACTAACGATAATGATGATAAAAAACAAACATTTAAAAATTATTTCTTAAAAATGGCGCGCACAAGAATACCCAATATAGAGTAATTAAAGTCGGCCCACGTGTGCACAACTAACCACGTGATCGTTCTTAAAATGTTTTTAATTATTAATTGAGGATATTAGTTTTTTCAAACGAATCAAATATTTACGGAGTTTAAGTGTAAGCAGAGGAATGGATTCGCAAGTTCTCAATAATGAAGACAAATCTGTTGGATCAGGTTTTTGCTGGTCGTGTTAATGAACCAACATTTGTTCCAGGCTGTAATTAAATCGTCCCCGGCAAACAAGTTTTAAAAGTAAATTACACACGAAATTAATTGGGTTTCTTATTTCTGTAAACGAACGTCGGGAATTGATAGTTTTAATTATACTTAAGCTTTTAAAATAATTTTGTTATCACCATTATCTCTCAGAGAGTAATGTACGTTTTCTTTATCTAAGCGGAAATAATTAAGCAGTTTAAAAAATTACGCTAAATCTCTTGAAAATCTAGAAAATTGTCGCTAAATCTTAAAAACTTTTATTCGGAAGCTACTAGCAGGAAAGTTATATTATTCTTGATAAAATCTTTTAATAAAACATAAGTGATTCATTAGGCTAAATATATTATACCACTCCTGGAATTCATACTATAATATAATTTGATTGCTGGAATTATTTTATTTAAATATTCACTCGACGTTCTTAAGAATCTGTTATTGAAACCATCATATCTCTCAGTAAAGTCTTCAAGTAGATAATTTTAAAAAGTGATTTAAAATCCAGTGTCTCTTCGGAGTTCTTATTTATCAAAAAATGTAATTTAAACACAGTAGAAATGTTACATTTCGTTTATTTGTAGCGATAAATTGCATTGTTTAATGCCACGCTCCATGAATTACGAAATTGACGAGTATACCGATGCTTGTGGTTATTTATTTCAGTATATTCTGTTTTACACCAACATAACATTGCATTAACCTACTTGATATTTTATTTTCCAGTTAATATTAATGCAATCCAATCAATATTTTTTACAACGATTAATTTATTTTTAGCTATTATGTTAAACGTGATAATGTTTTTGTTAAATTTAGTACTTTTACATAGTTAGATATATCAGACAAGAAACATTTTTTTATAAGTTATCACAAATCAGATGATAACAAAACGTTTCATTAATAACATGATTTTTTTGGTTTATTAAAAATAGCTTACTTTAAATATACTCATGCTTTCATTATTGACCGAGCAAACTAAAGCCTCTGTTTCAACACATTTGTACGACATTTGATTTGTGGTTTGTTTTTTTGTTACACAGTTTTGGCCAAACACTACGACGGATTGATTTTTGTGTACTATTGTGCACTATTTGTGGACTATTATGCACACTTGGGCTAATGCAGACGATGGGAATCCAACCCTCGTCCTCGGGGTGAAAGCCTAGTACGCTATCAACTAAGCCATCAAGGCGGCCGGATAGTTTTGAAAATTGGTAATAGGTATTTTCTATAATGCCCAAATGACGTATGTGTAAGATTTCTCCCCATTTAATTCTGCTGGCGGGTTCTAAGATGGCGGGTTCTGTTTTAACAATATGTACGTCCCTCCTTTGGTCAAACGCATTAACCGATCGTTTTAAAAATTGTTACGAAGATAACTTGTATAAAATCCAAGCCAAATGACGTATGAATAACAGTTTATTCTATTTAGTTCCGTTTCAAGCTGACTACCTCTGAAATAACTGTGACGACTGTACACAATTTTAATCAAACGCAATACCTGTTTGTTTAGAAATTTGGCACGATAGTACCTCGTATTGCGTAAAACTTTCCGATTCACCTCCATTTCAAGCTGACTACCTCTGATTTAACTGTGACGACTGTACACAATTTTAATCAAACGCAATACCTGATTGTTTGGAAATTTGGCACGATAGTACCTCGTATTGCGTAAAACTTTCCGATTCACCTCCATTTCAAGCTGATTACCTCTGATTTAACTATGACGACTGTACACAATTTTAATCAAACGCAATATCTGTTTGTTTAGAAATTTGGCACTATAGTACCTCGTATTGCGTAAAACTTTCCGATTCACCTCCATTTCAAGCTGATTACCTCTGATTTAACTATGACGACTGTACACAATTTTAATCAAACGCAATATCTGTTTGTTTAGAAATTTGGCACGATAGTACCTCGTATTGCGTAAAACTTTCCGATTCACCTCCATTTCAAGATGGCGGACTCTAATTTAACTGTGACGACTGTACACAATTTTAATCAAACGCAATATCTGTTTGTTTAGAAATTTGGCACGATAGTACCTCGTATTGCGTAAAACTTTCCGATTCACCTCCATTTCAAGATGGCTGGTTCTAATTTAACTGTGACGACTTACACAATTTTAATCAAACGCAATACCTGATTGTTTGGAAATTTGGCACGATAGTACCTCGTATTGCGTAAAACTTTCCGATTCACCTCCATTTCAAGATGGCGGACTCTAATTTAACTGTGACGACTGTACACAATTTTAATCAAACGCAATACCTGATTCTTTTGAAATTTGGCACGATAGTACCTCGTATTCTGTAAAAGTTTCCGATTCACCTCCATTTCAAGATGGCGGGCTCTGATTTAACTGTGACGACTTACACAATTTTAATCAAACGCAATACCTGATTGTTTGGAAATTTGGCACGATGGTACCTCGTATTGTGTAAAACTTTCCGATTCACCTCCATTTCAAGATGGCGGGCTCTGATTCAACGTTAAGTGAGCAGTTGCTGGTTATTTCCTGTAATACTGGCAGAATGGCAAGACGTCTCATAATTCTGACAGCTTCTACAGAAAGAGAATAAAATATCCAATAATGTTTTCCAATTAAATTTTCCCTTAATGGCTGAACGACAAAACCTATGATCATTTTGAATGCTTCATTGAAAAAACGCAATCCTAGGCACTCTCTGGGTGGTGAATAGATGTTATAACATCATCCGGAGTCTCACGATTTAACTAGAGTCCTGAGGTTGGATTGGGAAAACTGAACCTGTGAACAAGGGTGCACAATAACCTACGTGGTGAGTGGCAAAACCAAGATAAACGAAGTATACTGGCCCTCTATTTTTTTTTGCCTTCTAGTATTAAAAAAAATTGAAAATACATGAAATTTCAGTAAAGTCTGCCCAGTAATATTTTTCATATAAAAATATATTTAACGGTAAAATTAGGGGCGATTTTTACGAGCGCTATTGTGTAGCACTTTGTACATTAATTAAGAATATACTACGAGATCTGTTGTTCTTTGAACAGGTAGTTACTTTCAAACGTTTACCCAAGAGAAAAATGTACCTGTTTTTATACTAACAATGACACTGTACTCTTGGCTAATCCGAATTGAATACAAAATCCTTTTCTGGTTTGGAACGTAAGAATATCTCCTTACCATACAAGCTGAAACTGTTCGCGCCTACAACGATCTAAGAAAGATATTCATTTGGTAACTGGTTTCGTAAATGCACGGTGGCACTCATACAATCGGGGACTTGAATGTATTTATCCTTT
This sequence comes from Callitettix versicolor, assembly GCA_022606455.1. Lineage (NCBI taxonomy): Eukaryota > Metazoa > Arthropoda > Insecta > Hemiptera > Cercopidae > Callitettix > Callitettix versicolor. The sequence continues at coordinate 799,493 of CM040191.1, read as the reverse complement.
CTCTCAAATTATATTTCAGTATAGGATAATAAAACATAGAAGTTAAAGAAATATTTTTTTCTTTAAAGGCCATTAAATGCTGTATTGGTTGGATTAGAGAGCAACAGTCGATTGAAATGGAAAGAAAGAAAAACTAAAGACATACAATATAAAATGTTGCAGGATAGCGGAAGCTAATACATTACTTGGAAATTTGAATGCAATTCAAAACTAAAATACAATTGTACTTAACTAAAATACAATCACCTTATCAGCAAAAAAGCTAAAATAAAAAACACAACATGGAGGAGGTTGTAAAAAGAAGAGAACCATTAATGAATCCAAATTGTATTGGAATGAAAAGAAGAACAGATCAAGGGAAAGGTTTAATAATAGGAATGTTGGAAGATCCTGAAGTCCGACACAATAGTTGTGTAATGTGTCACGAGAAAACCTCTGCTGATTGGATCCACCTACGACAAATATCGTGTTAATAATTGAAGTTTGGATAATGTGTTCAGATTGTATTTGGACGTAAAACTCCTTGTATTTACAAAAGCAAATCTTAAAGGCAAATATTGTATGTTTGCGAACCAAAAAGGTAGCATAATCTTATTTAAAACTTAATGTTTATAAATATTCTTACAGTGTAATAACCATATAGACTGAAACTCATTTGTCCTATTTATATTTACAGTTATAATGAAAAACAATCTTAAATTAAATTTTAGGTTACATTATAGTTTTTAATTAAATCATAAACAGAAAATCTGTTAATTTATTCCAAACAAGGATTTAAAAAAATGAATTAAAATAAATATAATAACTGAAATTATTATGTTTAATACATATTGTATTTTACTGAAAGTATTTATTTTGCAAAGTTCGCGTAATTAATTTGTAATTAATTGGAAGAGTTCAAACTCGTTCACGAACCGAAAGTAGATTTAAATTATAAATAATGTCAAGCCAGACCTTTTGTTGAAGGTCACAAATTGATGACGTTTTAGAGTTGAAACTTTTCTACTTCGGTTAATTTTACTTCAGGGCTAATAAAACCTCGACAATTGGAATAATTTAAACGTTGAACTTTGTTCCGGTGCTAACGCCACCCTTGGGTAAAATATTCTACTTTTGGTAAACACGTTTTGGGAAAAATTCACTTCAGGAAAAATAATTAACGTTATAAATGGTGCAGTAACAAAAAAAAGGATACGTGAAAAGTAATTTTGGAATTTGCAGTAACAGTTAGTGTGAAGTATGCCATTGCTGTGTTATACACGGTCTCGCCTGCGGCTGCCTCGATTTTTTTTTTAAACGTCCGACTGTTGTGCACACTTGGGCTAATGCAGACAATGGGATGATTTATAGCGTATGAAAATGCCAAGCCCTGGCCGGGAATCGAACCCGGGTCCTAGGGGTGAAAGCCCAGTACGCTATCAACTAGGCCACCGAGGCGGTCTGCCTCGACGACCTTGATGGTAGTGGTTTTCCAAAAAGTAAAAAACAAAATAACAGAATTCAAAATATTTTGAGTTTTATATATATATATATATATATATATATATATATATATATGTATGTATGTATAACTTTAGCAAGTTGGAAATCACAAGTTTAAACCGATTTGATTAAATTTCTGCTGTTACGCAGCAGTATCCGTTCAAACGTTTCAAAATGGCGGCCATTCTAAATCTTAAAAAAACAGGTTTTTATTTTACGTACATAAAAATCTGATTTAATTGTCGTAATTGGCTTTAAATATTTCAATAATAAGCATTTTAGAATTTCATATCCATGTATAATTATGAACTTAAACCCGAGGGCGGTTACAACAATCGATAAATAATTATAATAGAAAAATAAAGTGAAAACGTAATTCCTAAATTCTCTTGGCTGAAACGTGTTTTACGAAAATACTGTAATTTTATTATTACTTTTTTAATATAATTGTATTTACTTATTTAGTACGAACAAATTCCATCATTTTTCTGGCGGAAGGAAATATTGAACAACCACATTATTTACGTAAGAAATATTCTGATTTAAACTATGCGTTTATTTGACTGTACATTTTAATGAGTGCGGTGTTCACTTTGCATGAACGAATGCATTTCCAGACTTGCAGGAGTGTGTTAGAGTACGGAAATGGAATTAAATTAGTTCAATCTGAGCCCTAATTAACACTATTTTAATGCTTTATTACTGCGTATTCCGGTATTTTCATAGTTTCTAGGATTTTTTTATATTCTATATTATGTGGGGTAATTAAGCCAATTCAAATATAATAACCGAGGATTTTGTTTTATTTTAATTACTCAAAAATACAATTTTTTTAAAGAGAAGAAAAAATTTCCATTTTCAGCGAAAAATTCTTTATCATATATATTTTTTAAATAGTAGACCTTATTTATTCATAATAAATAGCGTTAAAATGTGTGTTGTTTAGTACTTAAAATTTTTAAATTCCTTGTAACAGAGCTTAGGGTTCATGTTCGTATTTTGAGTTTTATTCAAAAATTTATGTCGATTTGATTAAAAATTTGGCACAAAAATCAATTTTAGTTACAACTTGAAAAGGATTGATTTTTTTAATCCGTTCAATTCTTTGAGATAATGTTTTTACTTTTCAACTTAAAATTATACATTTTTAACAACCTCTCTTTAAAAAAATGTTCTAGAGTTTTGGATCGAAACTCATTTAAAATGCCCTTGCCTTGTTTTACCATGAGCTTCAATGGCTCATTTTGCAATGGTAATTCGTTAAATTTATAATTAGTGTATTGTATGCATCTGAATTTACTGTCTGTTAGTAATGAGACTACACGTGAGTATAGGCCTACACTATGGCTCTGTATTGCGAGTTGTTTCACATAATATTGCAGGCACTAACTGTATTGTGAGCACGTAATTCATTTTGTTTATACTTGAAATATGATTTAATTGCTGCACTGTCCAAATAATATTTTAGAAGAGTTTTAAATAATTAACTGGACAAAGAAAATAACATAATACGCAAGTTTATTTACGTAATATTTACCTAGTATAAATATTATTAAGAAATCTTTATTTGGAAATGAGTCACTGGAGAGGCTATTATGTTAAAAACAAGATCCGGTTCCTTAAAATAAGCGTTGATCCTGAATTTAAAATAACGTTTTCGAGAAGGTCATAAAAACATGGCATTTTAGATTTTCAAAATTCATTCAAATTATTTAAACAAATCTAAAAAAGGTCAGGTTTCAATTTTGTATTTTTAATAAATTTTAAAATGTAAAATGCAAAATTAATACACTTTAACAGTGTATTAATTAAATTTAACAGTGTAAAATTAATGAATTAACAGATTTTATAAGAAAATCTGCAGCTGTTAGAAAAAAACAAAATGGCGGTCATTCCAAATTTTTAAAAATATTCAATTTGTTTTCATATTTACAATCTTATTTGAAAATGTAAAATGCTAATTTATACAGATTTTAATGTTGAATAAAAGGGTAAAAATACATTTTCAAAATGTGTGGGTAAAACCAAAATACATTGCTGAAAATTCGTAAACATCACGACAGCGTGGCAGATGTGCGCTATGGTTATTTATAAATAAATTGTCTGTACGTTTGTTTGTTTGTCATATCTGAGGAACAATGTTCCATACAGACAGTAGTGCCAACATGTTTGTAACAGAGCGACGGTTAGCATTCATTATTTGCTGTTGCTTCGGTAGTATTCATAGCATTCATTGAGCTATAATCATTAATTTTAAGCTACGTTTTAAAATTAAAAGTTTTCAAAACAATGTTGAGAGGCAGGTCATGAAGGAGTAATTGACTTTTGTGAACAATTCTTGAGTGAAATGTTTTTTCAATCACTTTAAATTTATTAGGCTAAACGTAAAAGAATATATTAGATCTACCTGGTATGATCAGCCAATATGGTGTCATTTTATGTCAGGAAAATATATTTTATGTTAAATGGCTTTCTTTACGACTATAGGAAGACTAGCACCAAGTAAATGTAAGAGATTTAAAAAGCATTTTCGTTAAAAAAACTGTGATACATATCATATTATTGGAATCACTAAAAATTAATCACTGGAAATTTGCTAATTATGTTACTAACTACTAAATACTAACTAAAGTCATTGCCAAATAGAAGTTATGGCAAAAAGTCTCATCGTGTTCTTTGATTTCCGTTTTACATTGCATATTATTATAGTACCCAATATCCGAACTGAATAGACTACAAAAATATGAGAACATTTAAAAACTAAAACCACCAATCCGTGTGTGTAAGATATAATTTGTCTTTGCCAATCTGCGGACTTGTGTTATAACGAGTTTAACACAAGTTTCCTTATTCCGTCCGCACCCTCTAAGCCGAACACCAAATTTTCCGCACGTATCTTTCAATTGACTGACTCCGTACCCATCGGAAAACAGAGAACTGTTGTACGGGAAGAATATAAATGTCTCAGCGTCGGACAAAACCAAGCACCCTTGAAATTTGGTGTTTTGCCGATAAAGCTTGATTATTATCTAGTTTGATCGTTGAAATGTTATACTTTTCAGTTATTGAATTTCTGTTTTTATTTACAAAGTTTATGCTACACTGCAGCAAGAATTAATCACACAGAAATTATTTCAGGTCACTACAACTTGTTAGTACGTGGTTAACGACGCATTTCGGTCGCACTTTTAAATCGATTATGAAGAAGTTTGTGCAGTGTTCCTGCACTATTTTCTTTCTTCCAACTACGGCCTTCTAGATTGGCTGCAGTACCGATACTGTGAATGGGAAACGGAAGTGAGGCTTTTACACAGTCCCGAACACTCGAGTGAATCGATTTCTGTGGTTGTTTTGTCAGAAACTGTTTTCACTTGACTTTGGTAAGGCCATGCTAATTCAAAGTAAACATCGACAATGTCTAAAAGACTTTCTGACGTTTCATTTTAAAAACAAATATTATACAAGAATAATCCTGCTAAAAAAAAGGAACTTTTATCCGTGCAATTTGCATAAACAAGAATTCATTTAAAGAATGCAATAGATAATAATTTATGCCTGAAAAAACTATTAGACGAGAACACGTGATTATTAAATAGATATTTCTAAGTCTTAACAAACAGGATCGCTGATTACTTTATTTTCTCAGTTTTGCTTCACGGTGTAGAGTGAGCATTGAAATTTTATTACAGTTAAAAATTTGGTAATAAAACAACCTTAAGCAATTAAAAAAATAACTTTGCAGAGGTGCAGACTGACTGCTCCTATTAAGAGGATTTAAACGTTCCTCGCGGTACCCGAGTCTAACACACACTTACACTTACAACACTTTACACTCACGCTTACCTTTAGGGGTGCAATAATAGCCTCATTGTGCTTTTCGCTTTAAAATAACAACAACAACAAAATAAAAAAAAGAACGTTTTAATTAATTAATGCTTAAATTTAAATTATATTTTTTTTCTAAAATAAAACTGTGAAATGATAAGCAAAGCAACAGAACAGTGATATTGTATTGTATTTCGGCCAGTGAGACAACATAAGTGCTTGTTAAAGATCGATATATAGACACTCGAAACACAGGACTATAACAGAAAATCAATCAATTTTCAAACTTTGGACATAACGCGATTCACTATATCAGTGATGAATTGGGTAAGCAATCAAAATCTATACAAATTAATATACATAACAATAGATACATCGATATAAGTGTAATATTTTTATGTACATAAACTCTGTGTAACTACGTGTGTTACATTAGCTGTGTAGCTACTAAGCAGACGTTGACAACTATTCACCACATCTCTATAGACTCTGGATACACAGGCTTAAAAGTATGTGTAAAATCTTGATTGTGCTTTTAATCTATTATAAACTTTCATTAACGATCCTCCGGTTGTTTTACTGAAAACATATTCGTTTTCAATTCATTTTAAATGAAAATATCATTTCCTATTTACTAAACAATTTGATCCACGCATACCGGAATGTTCTACAACATATTTATATTGAACATTCTTAAATTGAAAGTTCCCTTAGTAGCCATTACATACGTCAAGGAAAAACATGTGCTTATTTCTTAAATAATTTTACTCTTATAAGATTACTCCTATTTACTAAAATGACAATGCACGTTAAATTTAACGACATTTACTCCGCCTAATGCGCATGTGCCATATCGCTCCCTGCGCTGGCCTTCGGCTGTTTACACATTCCGGGAATAGTTATATTTACCATAAAGTTGTGGAGCGCTTACCGGTGGCATTAAGGAATAAGAAAATAAATCTAATTTCGAAACATGTAAAACGAGAATACTTGATTTTATAACAAGTAGAAAGAAATCGAAAGTCGATAGGAAATGATAAACATTTCAATGAGTAGAGAAAATAGTAGCTTTATAAGTTATATTTTCCAAATAGAAATAAAGCGTGAACGTAAGCACGTACTAGCTTACCAGATTTGAATAGCACGTACTTATCAGATTTGAATAAGTAAACGCTCTAGCCAAGTCCATTTTTTTTTTTTTTTTTTTTTTTTTTTTTTTTGGTGTTTAACGTCCGACTATTGTGCACACTTGGGCTAATGAGATTATTTTATAGCTTATGAAAATGCCAAGCCCTAGCCGGGAATTGAACCCGGGTCCTCGGGGTGAAAGCCCAGTACGCTATCCACTAGGCCACCGAGGCGGCTACTAGCCGAGTCCAACATTAAAAATTGGTGAACAGAAAAACTTGGCAGACCAGTTAAATCAAAATAATTATTAATAATTTAATAAACTAAAAATTTGTGCGTTAAATTTAAAGTGTTGAATTTATATTTTCCCAGTTATTAAGTAAATGTAACATTTATTAGTTAACACTTTTCATTTTACTAAACAGAAACATTAAATTTAATTTAATTCTGTCATTTGTTGTTAAAATTCTCATATTACAAATTACTTTTATTTGATTGTAAAGTGTGATTCAAAAGTAATTAAATCGTACAATGTATGTGTTATTTACAAAATTTATTGATTATTTTATTTTGTAATACAACAAATCTCATGTTCAATGTTCAGTTTTGCCTCGGCTAGCTTTCACGTACAGAATCACATAACGTGCTTAAAATAAACATTTTATGGAATCTTAAAAATAAATTCTAAAGGTCTAAAGCTAACAATATTTCAGTTTATTTAATACCTACTCGTACATAGGTGATGTACGAGTGAAAGGTCTGAGATGATTTATGGATGACGTAACAAAATAGGAAGATCAATTTAAACTTAGGCTATTGTAGAATAGGTTGATTGTAAAACAATTTGTAAATTTTCACTGATTATTAAAAATAAGTTTTTTATTAATTGTGTTTTCGAATATGATAATTATAGGCACTGGTGGAAATTTGCATTTTGTGTTAAAAAGTATCATTCTCCAAGTTGTTGAATTTTATAATTATTTTACCAAAAATTTTCTTTAAACTGAATTTAGTTGAATCGTAAGTAATATTGATTTAGTGGTTCAGTATCAAGTTGCTTTATTAATATGTTTCACCAATGCTTAATTATTTTTTTCTTCAAAATGTTTAAATTTTCTCTTCACATTCTTGGACTACAATCTTAAAAATTCACAATTGTTAAATTAATTGTTAAACAATTCCTTAATGTTATTTTTTTCCTTTTTTTATCCCTCTACAAACTATTGGTTCTTCTTTTCTTTAATTTTCTTATATATTGATTGATCATATATAAGGTGATTGTTTTATATGAAAGTACCTTAAGACTAAATGATGATCACAATAAAATTATGAAGATGATATTTAATTCAATATGGACTGAGAATGAAAACTGGATATTTTCTTTATTTAAAGTGATTTAACGTTTAGAGATTTATGATATGTTACCCTGAGGTGTTTAGATATATTTATGTATAACTGAAATGTCTGTACGTAATTGTAATAATGCTCAAATATTAAACAGTTATTTCATATACTGTAATAATAAAATTACTGCTCATCCAGAATAAACAGCGATATCAAACGATAAATATTATTGCACAGAAATGTAATTAAATCCTGAATATATATCTTTAGAATAACGCTTAAAATATAAAATATTATTACCGGATTAATAAAATTTATTGCTCAACCCAAATAAAATTTTTAACGCTGAAATACAATCTGTATTTAATTTAAATTTAAATTATGTGAACTTGGGTTGGAAAATAAATTATCGAGACACTATACCACTTAACGAGGTTTGATCCTGATATTTGGAACAATATCGTCTTAAGGTGTCATTAGAAATGCTATATATATATCCATTAATTGAAAAAAGGTGAGATAAAAGTTGTGGATTTTGTAGCTGTCAATTTTTTTTAATTACATTAATATTTGTAAATTAAAATGTTCACTTACGTGGTGTGTTATTATTATTTTCGAAATTTGCTTCCATCATGTCTGCAAGACTTAATTTAAGTCGGCAACTTATTTTACATTGCTTATTTGTTGTGCAACCATTTAAGGGTTTTTCGCCTGTCTGCACATTATAATTACATTCTGATAAACTAGCTGATATTTTTCAAGAATGCTATCGAAAAAGCAATAAGCTGTTTGAACACTTATTTTTGTATTACTTTGGATATATTTCGATTTGTGTTTTTCATACGATAAGACGACATTTTAATACGGTTTAAACTTCATTGTGCTCTTTGCATATTCAATTTTATCAATAGTATATGCCATGATGAAATGTAATCGAAAATCGTTGCTCTAGTTGATTTGTTTATTTATTCAAACAATTGCTTTAAATAAACAAGAATTTATTTTTTCCAAAACAGGTGTCATTAGGAGATATTTATTGTGTATTAATAACGATTACAATGAGGTTATTTTTATTGTCTTATATTCACATAGAAATCCAAATTATAGCAAGTCCACAGTCAAGATGGGTAACTGCAAACACAGACAGTAAGTATTAAAACACAGTGTATCGGGCAAAAAGTTATATTAATGTTTAGAGTATTCAATTAGAAGCTCGGCGAAATACAATTTGAAATTTGACTATTCAAGTTTAATATAATTGTAGACATTGAAATACTTGATTGCTTTAAGTTAAATGAAATAATTATATTTCACTTACGAGCCCGTGTTGTGTGTTTCCTTGATGGATTTGTTCATTACGTTTCTATCCGTGCGTGTATTATTATCGCTATTTCCATGGCAACGGTTTGTAGTGTTACCAACTTATAAAAAATGTACGACTACTGTTCGCTCATTAACCGATGAAAACAAATTCAGGTCAGTTAACGAGCCGCTGTTTAAGTGTTCAAGCTCGTACGTTAAATAAATACGAGAAAAGGTGCTTTATTTAACGTTCGGCACAAATTGCACGTATTTTTCATTCGCAATGTCTGGACATTCAGCTGAATGACATTAATATAATTAAAAGCAATTAAATTCAATTCATATTTACTGATTACTTTCTGTTTTACACTTTCCTAACCGTGTAGATAATGCCTTATATAAATAATTTTAACATCACATATAAATCCAACAAATTAAAAGTGCATTTAATTTAAACGGAATGTAGTTAAAGCGTTGTTAAATAGTTCAACATGAACTACAAGCTCTTCTATTGCATTCCTGTCTGTTTGAATTACAATTTGTATAATCCAAATACCACTCATTCATTCATCAAGAAAATCCCTGTGTCTGTAAAGCCTACAAATTTTAAATATACAAGTATTGTATGTTGGTATTGGTTTCTAGGTAGCAGCTAAGAAATTGTTTAAAAAATGCCACACATAAAAGGGTAAAACGGAGTAAAAACTAATTTTACATTTTTTTTCTCTGTATCTTCAGCCTCAAAAACATAAAGAGATGAAATTTGGTATCAGAAATACCTTAAGCTTCAACAAGCACAAAGAAAGGGTTTCCCAAAATTTCACCCCTAACGGTTAAAATTTAATTGTTTTAATTTCTAACAGTGATATTTAAAATTTAGTGTTAATTATTCTCTTGGATCCTAGGTGATTGCAAGAAAATAATTTCTAAATAATTTTAAAATGAGGATTTGAAAGAATGTATAAAATTAGAGTATAAATGCAAAAACCATTAAATCGTGGAATGTTGGAAACTGAAAATGGTTTTTTAAGTTTATTTTTCACACTAAGTACTTGCTAAGATATCGTTTCCAAATACTAAACACTTAAGGGCTTAATATTTGAAAAAGGAAAAATATAACCTATCAAACCTTGTACACTATGCAAATAATGTTAGTGTGAAAGGTTTTTTTCATTTCTATATTTTTAGGAGAGAAAGTTCCAAAACAATCCAAAACAATTCAAAATGAAAGAGTTGAATAGGGATTAAATTGAATTATATTTAATTAATGTTGTTGGAAGTATACTGCAATCCCAAGTACTGCGATCAAAGGACCTCTTCTACAATTGTCTCATGGCTTCCAGTTCAGCAGACTGATTAATAAGTTTTCTGACTACCTGGTTCTGCTAGAGGTTCTTAGGATCCTGAAGAAACAAACACATAATTGTATATTATGCGACCTGCAGTTTCCTCTTCTTTCCAGAATAACTTATACACGGTTTCTCCGTGATACATTCCTATCTTGTCATGTACACCCTCAGACCACAGTGCCCTGTAATGCACCCCAAGGTTTTCTGACTGTGCTCTGCCCAAGATGCATACTGGCCCTCCTAGTCCTTAATAAAAGACACTTTTTAAAAGAAGTGTATTATGGGAATGCTCTCCAAGGTTGTCATATCTTATCTCTATTGGTTATTTCATGCATCCCTTTATAGCAGACCCTGTCAGAGACGGAGAGATCCCTACAGCCGGTTCAGATCCAATGAGCTCAGATGCACATTTCAGTCCAGTCTATCTATTTTCCTCCTCATTGCTCTCAATCTCCTTCTAGTCCGGAACCCAGAGAAAAGTAACTTGCTTTTACAGAGACAGAACGTTGGAGTTCTTCCGACACTTTCAGACCAGTTAATATTGAATTATGGGACCCGCAAGTGCCTTATTTGCTGCGTGACTATCGATATAAATGTGAATTCGAGCTTCCGTAAAGGCCCGCCTGAAATTCTTCCCAACACATTCATTGATGATCATTACTTCTGCCTGTTATACTGTGATATACTGTCTCAGGGTAACGACAGTCTTCAGTTCCGGTCTCAAGTAATACATCCTAGCACCCTTCTTTGTTTTAGAATTATCTGTATACCAAAGAAAATGTTCAGAGTTACCACAGGATCCTCCTCCAAACGTCATCTTCACATAAAAGGGTCTGAATACCAAATATTGTTTAACTATCCGATCTGTCCCCATTATAAGAGTAGGGACTCTGGTCTCTGTATATACCCCAAAGTTGAGGTTATACTCCACTTCCTGCAGTTTATATTCTGCTCTAAGTGCCTCATGACATACAAATCAATGGGTAGATGCCCAATAATAATTTTCATAGCCGCTGTTTGTGTTGTGTTCATGGAGGCGATTATGCACTGGCAGGGCTTCCCTGGCCGCCTCTGCTCGGCCGTAGTACATTCCACCACAGCACTATGGCACACCATGAGTCTTACGATATCAGTATAGATGTACTTCCACCTAGTCTCAGTTTCCATGTTGAAAAGGGGTTGAAATATTCAAGAGAAAACCTCATTAATCACGTCAAAACTAGGAACGTGGTATACAGATAGGTGATGAAAGCACTGAATTGATAAATGTTCTAGGTGCTAACAATTTGGTATAAATTAAAAATTTTTAATTGCTGACGTAGTGCTAATTAAAAATATAAAAACAAAAAAGAACTACATACAATTAAGATATTATCAGATTTATTTCTTTAAATAACTTATAACCATTTACATTTCAATAGGAAGAATATTATCCTCAAAGGAGATCTTTCATATAATTAAAGCACAGACCTTCTTCTTTCTCTTTACTGGCTAGGCACTCGCCAATGAGCAGCAAACGTTTCATACATCTAACTCATGGAGCAAAACATATTTCTAAAATTATTTAGCTTGATAAATATTATTGTATGTTACAGACTGTAGAAGTGAATAAGAGGTTACATAATTTTTTTTTTTTGAAGCGAAGTTTTTAATGCTAGCTTTTTGGCGAGAGTAGTGAATAGGAAAAAAAATGTTTTGAACCTTTTTAATATAACGGAAACGGAAAACCGAATTTTGTCTATTTCTGTCTATTTCTCTTTCTTTCTCCTTTTCGACACGCTTGTTATATGAAAACATTTATTGTAAACTTTTATAATAATTACTGTTAATATTGCTAGTTCTTAACAAAATAACATGAAACTTATCAGCTGTTCAATGAAATCAGCTGAAAGTTACGAATAAAAATAAAACCGCTAATCTTTTACTATAACCAATTAAATAATATCTAAGCTAGATTCACGTATTTATTTATTTAAACAATACAATATATTTGTAAACATATCTTCAAACTAATTGTATATTCAGCAAATATACCATTAACTGAAGCTTCACTTCTGTCTGTAACTCCCCGATTTCCTCATGTGTACTTTTTTTGAAGTAATATCAATATTATTTTATCGTTTCAATGTTATATTGTGTGATTTTGAACGTTCGAAATTATAAATTTATTTTATTTAAAACTTGAAGATATAAATTATATCAAGCTTATTACAGTGTCAGAGAACAATTTTCAAATCTAATAATTTGGAAAATATAAATTTAAAGGTAGCAATACATTTTCTTTGTTAAGTAGCTAAGTACACACTCCTGTTTTATGAATGAGAAATAATGCTAGATTAAAAAATTGTTTTGTGCATCCTTTGTTAATACGCTTAACAACGTTTAATTGTTGTTTACCATCAGTGTGAGCACAAAACTTTAAATGAATTAGCATTTTACAATGTATTGTTACCACTTTTTCGTATCAGCAAAACTGCTTATTACAATTACGAAATCCCTGTAAACAATTAATTAGTGTAAGCATTTTTAAGAAGCTTATTTTAGAGTAATTATTGGTTGAGTGAAGAGATTATGGCTGACTGGATAATAACAAGCTCGCTAAGTTTAGATCGATGAAAAGTTAATGCCTAAGTTCCACATCATACTGTGTTAAAAGCGTTTGCACTAAGTTTGGCGATTTTGGGGGTGAACACAAAGGGGTGGAGGAAACTTGTTAAAGGCAAGAGTAAACCGATAAACATCGCAAATAAACTGCATTCAACAATCGAAGACCCTTCCTTCTCATTCGCAAATTATTTCTGTTTGTTCTGTAACTACGTTTGTAGATGAAAATTTAAAAATGTAGAATAAGTTCTTTCAGGTACTGTACAAAGGTCTGATTGTTATTATTTAGAAATATAATTTTTAATTTTATTTTATTTCAATAGATTTATTGATTTTGTAACATTTTTTATCAAGATCTCCGAAATTAATTTTTTTTGTACGTGCAAATATGCATGATCTGTTAACCGAATTAATTGATTTGAAGATGCTCTTCTTCAACTCCTAGATTCTCGATTCCTTAATTCCTTGTTATGAAAAAAAATAATGGACACTTTACGGTTATTTTTGAAATAACTGTTAAAAAATAATGTTGTTAGTTTTACTAACTTTTTTTGGAAAAACAAAACAAATTCATAACTGAAATAATCATTTCTTTATGCTCAGTTTGTTCATTAAAAAACTAAGCATAAAATATTTCAAACTTTGAAAAAATGTTTTAAAAGATAGAAATTTTATGCCATTTTGAAACTTAATTTGAAAAAGTAATAAGAAAAGAATACACAATCTAATCTATGTGTTGAATTTTCAATATTAAATGTAAAAATCCCTACACAGAGTGCCAATTGTAAGGTAGTATATATATTTGTGTCATTACATTATATGAAAAAATGGTAAATATACAGTGTAGCATATCCTTATTTTTCAATATTTTTGTTACTAAAATGCTTTATTATGTGCCCAAAAGCAAGAATCCAAAATAAGAATGCACGATAAAATCGTGTACGATAAAATCGAAAAAAAAGTGACCAACATAACCTCAAAATTGCTATCAGGCGAAAATCAGTAACGTGTTGTAAATCGGTAAAATAATAAAAATACGTCTAACAAGCGTTTTGGGTGATAATAAACCAATTTTTTAAAAGAATACTGCATAACCAAACTGACACGGTTGTTAGGCCTAACAAGGTGATGCGTGAAAAAAACTTTATATTTTAAAAAAAAAATAGCCTACTGTATATCCTGACACGGTTGTTGGGCCTATCACGATGATACGTGAAAAAACCTTTATATTTTTTTAAAGACTACTACATATCCCAACTAACACGGTTGTTGGGCCTATCATGGTGATGTGAGAAAAAAACCTTTATTTTTTTTTAGAATACAATATAACCAAAGTGACACGGTTGTTAGGCCTAACACGGTGATGCGTGAAAAACCTTTATATTTTTTTAAAGAATACTACATATCCTAACTGACATGGTTGTTAGGCCTAACTCGGTGATGCGTGAAAAAACCTTTATATTTTTTTAAAGACTACTACATATCCCAACTGACATGGTTGTTGGGTCTATCATAGTGATATGTGAAAAAAACCTTTACTTTTAAAATAATACTACATATCCTAAATGACATGGTTGTTAGGCCTAACACGGTGATGCGTGAAAAAACCTGTATAATGTTTTAAAGAATACTATATAACATAACTGATACGGATGTTGAGCCTATCACAATGATGTGCGAAAAAAACCTTTATTTTTTTAAAGTATACCACATAACCTAATTGACACGGTTGTTAGGCCTAACACGGTGATGCGTAAAAAAACTTTATATTTTTTTAAAGACTACTACATATCCCAACTGACACGGTTGTTGGGCCTCTCATGGTGATGTGTGAAAAAAACCTTTATTTTTTTTTTAGAATACAACATAACCTAATTGACACGGTTGTTAGGCTTAACACGGTGATGCGTGAAAAACCTTTATATTTTTTTAAAGAATACTACATATCCTAACTGACATGGTCGTTGGCCCTAACACGATGATGCGTGAAAAACCTTTATATTTTTTTAAAATAATACTACATATCCTAACTGACACGGTTGTTGGGCCTATCATGGTGATGTGGAAAAAACCTTTATTTTTTTAGAATACAACATAACCTAAATGACACGGTTGTTAGGCCTAACACGGTGATGCGTGAAAAACCTTTATATTTTTTTAAAGAATACTACATATCCTAACTGATACGATTGTTAGGCCTATCACGGTGATGTATGAAAAAAACCTTTACTTTTTAAAGAATACTATATCACGTAATTGACACGGCTGTTAGGCCTAACACGGTGATGCGTGAAAAACCTTTATATTTTTTTTAAAGAATACTACATATCCTGACACGGTTGTTGGGCCTATGACGGTAATGTGTGAAAAAAACTTAATTTTTTTTTAAATAGTACTAAAAACATTAACTGACACTGTTGTTAGGTCTACCATGGTAATGAATGAAAAATACTTTATATTTTTTTAAAAGAATACTCCATAAGCTAACTAACATGGTTGTTATGCCTAACACGGTGATCCATTAAAAAAACCTTTATTAATTTTTTTTTAAATAGTACTTATAACCTAACTGACACGGTTGACAAGGTGATGCATGAAAAAAACCGTTATATTTTTTTTAAAGAGTAACAACTAACACGGTTGTTAGGTCTATCACAGTGATGCGTGAAAAAACCTTTATATTTTTTTAAAGAATACCACATATCCTAACTGACATGGTTGTTGGGCCTATCATGGCGATGTGTGAAAAAACCGTTAGTTTTTTTAAAGAGTACTTCAAACTTTAACTGACACGGTTGTTAAGTCTAACATGGTGATGCGTGAAAAAAACCGTTTTTTTTTTTAAAGAGTACTCCAACCTTAACTCACACGTTTGTTAGGCCATGGTGATGCGTGAAAAATCTTTATATTTTTTTTAAAGAAAACTGCATAAGTTAACTAACATGGTTTTTAGGCCTAACGCGGTGATGCATTAAAAAAACCTTTATTTATTTTTTAAAAAAGAGTACTCCAGAACCTAACTGACACGGTTGTTGGGCCTAATACGGTGATGCAGGAAAAAAGCCTTAATTTTTTTTAAAGAGTACTCCATAACTTAAACACGGTGGTGCGTTAAGAAACCTTTATTTTAAAAAGAAATACACCATAACCTAACGGACACGGTTGTTGGTCCTAACACGGTCATGCGTGATCTTTAATATATATTACGATTGCGGGAAAAGCCGTAACGGATAACAGGTAATCATATTATATTTCTGAAAATTATAACTTTTTATATAATACAACGATGAAAGAATACACTCATTGTTTAACTGTAAAATAATTCCTTGTAGGAATGAAGTAAACCTAACCTAACCTAACCTTGGCATGACATTGAATGCTAGGTTAAACTGGAAGGCACGCATTACATAACAAGAAAGAAAAACTTGATGTTAGGTATAGAAAAATGTACTGGCTTCCCGGTAGAAGATTAGAATTAGACATTTACAATAAGCTTCTCTTGTATAAACAAGTACTAAGACCGGTGTGGACGTACAGTTTGCAGTTATGGGGCTGCACCGAAATGTCTAACATTAAAATTGTACAAAAGTACCAGAACAAAGTATTTCGAACAGCTATCTGCTCACCGTGGTACTTTATGGACGACAATTGGTAGATATCTTCGAATAGAAACTGTTGAAGAAGTGATAAGGTCAGCTAGACACAAGAAAAGACTTCTAGACCACGTCAACACAGAAATGCAGAAACTCAATAGCAAATGATTGTGAGGAGGCTTAAAAGAAAGAAGCCTGTTGGACTTAATACAGTGATGAAGTTATTCAGTGGAATATTTGTGTCTTAACGTTGTTATATTTCAATGAACATTACTAGATACGTTTACTCTTAGTGTAGTTTAAAATTTAAAAAAATAAATAAATAACTGTATATTGTATGGTAATTCAATAACACCACTGAAATTTACTAAACACGACTAATTTTTTTTATTAAATTTGGTCTAAAGTAATTAAAATGAGGTTAAATATTTTTTATACGAGAAAAATTATAAATTTTGAATGAAATACGTACGTTTATTTTTCTTGTTATACAAATCGGAAAAGTTTGTGTAAATATATCGCATACATAAAATTTATTTCAACAACGAACCATGAAACTGCAACAAATAATAGATATTGTGTGTGCAAAACTATTACAGTGTGGGGTAGAAACACTATATTAGTTTCTATTACTACGTTATTAAATCACTACTATTAATGGTAAAGTATATATTTCCATAATGAACCACGAAAATACAAAAAAAACGTTTTTTATTAACAGTTAGTTAACCATTTCTAGTAACTATTATTACGTAATCTGTAACGTATTAATAGTAACGTCGCTATTACGTAATCTGTAACGTAATAATAGTAACGTCGCTATTACGTAATCTGTAACGCAATAATAGTAACGTCACTATTACGTAATCTGTAACGTAATAATAGTAACGTCACTATTACGTAATCTGTAACGTAATAATAGTAACGTCGCTATTACGTAATCTGTAACGCAATAATAGTAACGTCACTATTACGTAATCTGTAACGTAATAATAGTAACGTCGCTATTACGTAATCTGTAACGTAATAATAGTAACGTCACTATTACGTAATCTGTAACGCAATAATAGTAACGTCACTATTACGTAATCTGTAACGTAATAATAGTAACGTCGCTATTACGTAATCTGTAACGTAATAATAGTAACGTCGCTATTACGTAATCTGTAACGTAATAATAGTAACGTCACTATTACGTAATCTGTAACGTAATAATAGTAACGTCACTATTACGTAATCTGTAACGTAATAATAGTAACGTCACTATTACGTAATCTGTAACGTAATAATAGTAACGTTACTATCACGTAATCTATAAAGTAATAATAGTTACATCACTATTACGTAATCTGTAACGTAATAATAGTAACGTTACTATCACGTAATCTATAAAGTAATAATAGTTACATCACTATTACGTAATCTGTAACGTAATAATAGTAACGTCACTATTACGTAATCTATTAATGTCTCAATTTCGAAATATTTGTTTAACCAACTAAAACTGTTACTAGGCTGATAAAAAATATTGTAATATTCATAACTTTTTACTTTTCATTTAGAAGCTACAGGCGCTATTAATATAAGATGGTAATTTATCCATCTTTGTAACGTTTATACGTATCTATAAGTCAGTGGCACCAGTGCAACTTATCATTTAGCAAACACTGGTGGATTTCCTGTAGATATATAAAATATATTTTCTTGTTACGCGTAAAGCCTTGCAACGTTTTATGGGTGAGCTATATTTTCATTTTAACTTCTAAGTAAGGAAGCTTGAAATTATTTTCAACCAGTAAAACATGTGAATATATGGTTTTTGAAAACAAATTTAAAACTTCAGTTTGTGCAAAAAATAAAATTTTCGGTAAAAGGTTACACCAGGCGTTTGACTGATTGAAAATTAAAATTATTCCTTCTAAATCGTCTAATAAGCTCACATTTGACACATAACAAGCAACATTTCAGACGTGAATAATAACTTAATTTACAAAACGTCTGTAAATTTTAGGTGATTGTATATGTAAAAAATTTGATAAATTCTGAATAATAGTTAAACATATCAGTAATTATATTCCATACTTTGCTCCAAGAATATGGGTTAAATTACTGTAATTATATATTAAGACTAAAAAATGAAGCGTTTAGGCTATTTTATGAAAGCAGGTAAGCCCTATTATATCAATTTTCTTATTTACTTGCATCTTTTCAATAAAGAAAAAATGTTTTAATCCTTATGTTTATTTAACTCTTGAGTCTATAAACCATACCATATCATTGTTAAAATCAAGATCACAGAATGAAAGGTAAAATGCACTTAGTACCAAAACCCAACGTCAGAGCTCTCTACTACCGCCCATCCTTGAGTCTATAAATTGCTGCAGTAACCTGAATGTATCACACTCAATTACAATGTCTAATTATTATCATTAATTATTCATACATTATCAAAATAGCCTAAATAGTCTCAAAAGCTAACCTGAAAGTGCATGGTTCATTACCCTTCTGATAGTTCATACCGTTCTCCACTTCCAGACACACAATTTCCTATATCGTGAAATTTCTATGTATTATAGACTAACTAAGAATCATCTTATAATTAATAAAAAAACTAAGTATTTTGGTATATTCATATTATTGTAAATTCAAAGCAAAAAAATCAATTTCGTTTCTTACAATTTCTTATGTTTTATTCTTGTTAAAATACTACGTTTAACTGCTTCAAAATATGCTTAAACATTTCGGAATCTCCAAAGCACCTTCACATGTTAGCAACACACTGACCACAAGATTCCGTTCATTGTACAGTTAGCGGGTGTACACTATTCGAGATTTCTTAACTAAATTCAAAATAACGAAAATCACTGTTAAAAACAATTTTTTATAAAACATTAAATTCACGACGATTTCGGAAGCTTTGGGGATAGACACCTTCAGGACCAACATCACTGAAGTTTTGCCACTGAGCAATAATTCATAAAAATCAATAATGTTATTTTTCATATTACGTATCATATCACTTGGTTTTTGTGCAAATGTGTGTGTTCCAAATAAAATATTAATGTTAAAGAATCGGATTTGGATTTTATATTGTATAATAATTTTAAAATATTACTGTGTTCAGTATAATGATGAACCTTCCCTAGCTTATACTGTAAAAGTAAAAGTTCGTCAATTTTACTTTCGTTGACGCGTTTCGGAGAACCTCCATCTTCAAAAACTATATCTATACTATAAAAAGAGAGTATAGATATAGTTTTTGAAGATGGAGGTTCTCCGAAATGCGTCAACGAAAGTAGACTTGACCAAGCTAGGGAAGGCAGATCATTATACTGAACATAGTGACAATAATCCTAGCAGAAAATAAGAAGAATATAAAAAGAATTATAAAATATATTTAGCGAAAATTGATTCAATGCTATCTGAAGATGAATTATATATTTCTTCCATTTCTTATAACGGAAGCGTTGAGATATTTTTTCTCTATTTTCCAAAACTATTAATAAAGAAAATATTCTTTTTGTCACGCGAGGTGTTAAAGCATTACTCAGTTAACGCTGATCCTAGGTAAAATCCACTTTAGTTAAAACAGGCTTAAAGAAGACGTTATGCAAAAAAGTAAAATGAAAAATAAAAGTACACACACACACACACACACACACACACACACACACACACTTATGTTTAATTTACCATTGTCTTACTTGAAAGTACATGTATTTATAACGAATATTTCAAATTTGTCATTTTTTGTTTTTGTTCTATGTTAAAGTTTAAGTTCCTCATTTGTAATTTTTTGCCTTAAAAATATTAATATTATTACCAAAGAAAGTAATGTGTTTATTTAAAGGCAGTGATTTTTTTTAAAACATCAAATATTAATTTAATTCACGATACACCAAGTAGTTGTAATTAGCTTATACTGAGACTTATAAAATTTCGTCTCTTAAAGTAACTGATTTATGTGGTATCTCCATTCATTAATTATAATATTGAGCGCTAATATTTTCACAGTTTATATTGACTGGTGACCGATGCGCTTTTTAATTTATTGTTTTACTGAGAAGTAAAAAACTTCTCTCTTCACACAATAAATTACCGAAGTGCGCATCTGTTCGTGTCATTAATATTAAACAAAATCCAAAGTAACGAAAAATATAGACTGTGACAAAACTGTTTTAAAACCAATTTCTTAGAAAAATTTTAATAAATTTTGCATATCTTAGTGTATTGAGGATTACTAAATAACTACTATAATAATTGATTACTATAATGACTGATCTTGTTCTTATAGTTACAGTATAAAGTTATTTGTAGTATTTATTTACTTGGTTAAAACTATAATACTAAGTTTTTTGAGTGTAAATGTCGAAGTATTAAAGGTTGTGCTTATAGGATTATATTTCGCAGTTTTGAAATAGTAGTGTTTATAAATGTCAAAATACATTAAAATTATTTTTGAGAATTAGTTTATTGTTCTAATACCCAGATTTGTAAATGGCATAGAAAACCACTTCTACTATAAAGATTAAGTTGCAAGTAAATGTTTTATTGTCCTAATGTTTGCAAATATGAAGTTATGATAGTTAATGATGATAACAACATTCAATTGATGACACGCCGTTACTATTTTAGTATAAATAGTGAGTAAATATTATGATACCCTAATGTTTGAGGATATAAAGTTACTGTTCTATTAAAAAAACTTCAGAAATAGTGAGTAAATGTTTATTGTCCTAATGTTTGCAAATATGAAGTTACTATAGTTAATGATGATAACAACATTCAATTGATGACACGCCGTTACTATTTTAGTACAAATAGTGAGTAAATATTATGATACCCTAATGTTTGAGGATATAAAGTTACTGTTCTATTAAAAAAACGTCAGAAATAGTGAGTAAATGTTTATTGTCCTAATGTTTGAAAATATGATGTTACGATAGTTAATGATGATAACAACATTCAATTGATGACACGCCGTTACTAATTTAGTACAAATAGTGAGTAAATATTATGATACCCTTATGTTTGAGGCTATAAAGTTCTATTAAAAAAACTTCAGAAATAGTGAGTAAATGTTTATTGTCCTAATGTTTGCAAATATGAAGTTACGATAGTTAATGATGATAACAACATTCAATTGATGACACGCCGTTACTATTTTAGTACAAATAGTGAGTAAATATTATGATACCCTAATATTTGAGGATATAAAGTTACTGTTCTATTAAAAAAACTTCAGAAATAGTGAGTAAATGTTTATTGTCCTAATGTTTGCAAATATGAAGTTACGATAGTTAATGATGATAACGATAGTTAGTTGATGATACGACGTTACTGCACTAGTACAAATACTTCAGAAAATGGTAAGTAAATATTTTATTGTCTTAGTTTTTGAAAATATGAACGTACGATAGTTAATGATAGTAACAATTGTTAGTTGATGATACGACGTTACTGTTCTAATACAAATACTTCAGAAAATGGTGAGTAAATATTTTATTGTCCTACTTTTTGAAAATATGAACGTACGATAGTTAATGATAGTAACAATTGTTAGTTGATGATACGACGTTACTGCACTAGTACAAATACTTCAGAAAATGGTGAGTAAATATTTTACTGTCCTAATTTTTGAAAATATGAAGTTACGATAGTTAATGATAGTAACAATTGTTAGTTGATACGACGTTACTGTTCTAATACAAATATTTCAGATAGTGAGTAAATATTTTACTGTCCTAATGTTTGAGGATATGAAGTTAATGTTCATAGAAAAAAACACAGAATGTGTAAATGTTATAGTAAACTAATATTTTTAATTGCAATATTGTATTAAATTATTGCTGTAAAACTGAAGTTTTAAGATTATTAATCCTGTGTATGTTAAATTTGTATAGAATTATTTTGCAATTAAGGTTTATTTTTATTTACAATATATAAACTATGATAAGGTATATAAATATTTAAATAAATTTAACATCTATTGTTATATAATAACAGTTTGTACGAGTAAAGATTACAAATACAACAAATTTTTAAGTAAGTTTAATTTTATTGATAAATTGCAATGGCAGTTATATTGTAGTTTGTAAATGTTATTTCACTGAGGTATATCAGTTCAAGGTTATTATTACTTTTCTAAACTTTTTAAGAACAATAAATATTTTATGAGTTTTTTAATGATTTAATAACATTCATTAGTTTAAAGTAATTATTATTCTTGAACATTTTGTAACGTAATTTCATAAATGTCCCTTATATATTTAACGTTGTAGTGTAAGTCTTGTTGTTACAAAATTATTATTATGCACATTACAAACGTACATAATTTTACGTTGTAATAAATGTTTGAAAACGATCATATGCTTTCTAAATCTGTTATTTATATTGTATTGCAATTGTTTTATTACAAAAGTCACAGTATCCATTGATACAATGATTTAATTTTTAACATTGTGTATTGTGAATAAAGTCGTGCGACTTCTGGATCGTCCTGTATCTATTAATTTTGCTTTTCTCATATCAATGATTATACGTATATGACATGCTTAGAGAGTTTGCACAAAGCATTGAGGTTTTCAAGGGACGCAAAGATGGTACGAGGAGGCTCATTAACGTCAAGGGAAAACTGATAAACAGCAAAAACACACCCCGGCTTCGTCTAAATTATTTCCGTTAGTCTCCTTCCAGAATTTGTCTTATCAGTTAGGGAAGGGAGTGAACAAAGTGTTTTTTTTAAAATTAACTCTTTATTATTTCATTCATTAATGGAAAATCCTCTTTTTTAAATTAAATTACATAAATTTGTAATTATATTATTTTATAAATGTTACAACAAACAATGCAAAAACAATTTCTGCTACACTTGATTTCTCAGAATTGGTTCATGTAATTTTTCTTAAATTTTGTTTCAATGTAAAGAAATTCAGTTTACAAATTTTAAAGTAAACGGTTTCGGAGAGTTAAAAAAATGTTTTCTCTACTTAATCAGCAATATCCATACATATTGGCTGGATCTGAGATCTGCATCTGAATTTATTGGACCCCTGTCGTCAGTTAGAATATCTCTGTGTATGGATTTTCCTGCTATTAATAGATCAGTCAATACGCAACACTAGGTATGTTGGGTCAAACTCAGATGGTATTCCCATAGTAAATGGCTTTTAAATAACCCCGATAGGACAGGGAGAAACAGTAGGTATTGGAGGAATTAAGGGACTTGATAGCAGAAGGTTAAGTACATTTGGCTTCCAAGACCCTGAGAATCTTCAGAAAAATTAGCTAATAAGTGGATCGCTAAAAGAGGCTTAGTTGAACAATAGGTCGTTTGATCTCAGTGCCAGGAATTACTTACGTTATTGAATTCCTTAAACTCTAACTTAATCTCTTAACAACCAGGAAAATATTTTTTTTACTAATTTATTGCTGTAAATAAATATATTTTAAGAAGATTTTGTTTTGGTTTATGGTTGATGTTTATAAAAACATTTAAACATCTGTAATGTATACCAGCTATAACAATAAAAACGCAAAGGTTGGATCTATCTTGATGAAACCATTCAAACTAAGAAATGTGGAACTATACATAACTCATTCGCTATTATAAAACATAATTTTATAACCTATTAATTTAATTTTCAGAGTATTTTACTGAATATCCAAGGAGTAATTTACATTAATTTAAAATTCTACTTAGTACTTTTGAAATCACATTAATTTAACTACATTTTTATGTAATGTCTGAGCAGAATGCATTAAAAATTCTCTTTTTACCAAATGTTCCGTTTGGAGTAGACTTCTGAAAAAAATATGTAGCTTATAATTGCAACCGTTTTACTATATGAAAAATGTGTGCCCTTCAGATATCATCAAAAAGAAATATATTTTTCGGTAAAATATCAAATTCTGCTGCACCTAACTACAGGATTAAAACCAACAACTTTGGGCTACTTACATTTCACGGTGTGATATTATTTTTAAATTCGGTTTTCATCAAATGCTTTTTACATATTTTTTAAAATAATATAATAATAACACAATACCACATAAAATTAAAATTCGAGTCATTTTTTCTCTACAACTATATTTAAAAAAACTCATACAATATTGTATTTATTGTATTGAAAAATATTATTAAGGTAATGATAACTTATGGAACAGTAAAACGTACTGTATTCGGTTACGTTATATGGTTACAGATGTAAGTTTAATTGCTTTCTGTTCTTGCTTCAACATTAGTTTAGCTGCTCTGTTATCAGTTCTTGATTGGGAGGGAGGTGCACTTCTAATTAGCGATAATTAAATGGGGAACGAGTTTTTAGTAACGTTACAATTTTACCTTTTGGCGTAACCTATGATTTACTTTTTCCGTTTAAATTGTTAAATCGTTGATATTCTGAAGTTTGACTTTAAAAGAATTACACAACTAACTGAATGTGAACACTCAAAAAAATGTGCTACTATTTAAAATTAAAATGACTTTAAAACCAGATACAAAAACTTTTATCAATCTGATTCCGCTTTCTTTTCTTACCCTCCCCCCAGTACTTTATGAACCCTAATTTTCTTCTATATCGACTGGAGTAATGCTTCTTTAGCTAAGTTTGAATAAAATTTGTATACAATTAGGATGAACTTTCTTAAAAAGAATTTTTTTATAAATTACTTTATAATTTTTTTCAATAGTTTCCTAACAATTTCGCCAATTTTGTTCGAAAGACTTAAAATCGTTTATTAGTTTTAATTTTTGCATTATTTTTTCCAGTAGCTTCCAATAACATTTGGCGGTAAAATTACATTAATAGTATTGTTTACTGAAATAAAAGACTCAAAAAACTAACATATTCATTACAATTTTTATTCTGAATTATGCGTCTCATCTCATGAACCCTTCAAATATTTAGTTGGCTTTGTCTGTTTTACTCGTTCATTGGCCTAACGAAGCGATGTCTCTGTTACAACTATGTTCGGCATTTGGTTTGTGTTACGCAATGTCGGCCAAACATATTGACCGATTGTTTTGAATACGGAGGTAGCTTATATAAAGTCCGAACAACGTATATGCAAGAATTTTTCATTCACTTCCATTTTAAGATGACGGCTTTTAATTTACTATGACCAAGGTTTGCAGTATTGGTCAAACACATTGAACGATTGTTTTGAAATTTGTTAAGAATAGTAACTTTTATAAAGCCCTATTAAAGTAAGTATTAAATATTTTCCATTCACTTCAATTTAAAAATAGCGGCTTCTGATTTCCGATGAATATACTCAGTTTTGGTCAAACACGTTAACCTATTGCTTTGAAATTTGGTATAAAGGTACCTTGTATAAAGCACGAAAGATGTTGTAAGATTTTTTCCATTAACTTTCGTTTCAAGAAATCAGTCTCTGATTTAACGATGACGAATGCACGCAGTTTCTGCCAAACTTATCGACTTATTGTTTTGAAATTTGGTTCAATGGAGTCTTGTATAAACCCGAACGACTTATGTATAAACGTTTTTCCCATTCACTTCCGTTTTATGATGGCTACTTCCGATAATACTGGTCGATCGGTAATACCTTTCATTATTTTGACCGCTTTACGGAGAAAACGCATAAAATAACCGGTTAAATTGGCAGGAAAAATTAAGAGCTCTGTCGTGGAGCTTTATATAATGAATGTTCAACGAAGTGTACATTTAGTTGGCCAATTGTACACTTTTTTAAACTACAAGTGTAGTGGACGATATTTATTCCAAGAAGAAAAAGAATATGTACGCTAAAATTCGGTTTTAATTTGAAAATCGATATAAATATTGATAAATATCTCAGCAATACTTGTGTGGCATATTTGTAGCTTATAAAATAACCCATGTACTGCAATAAAATAAAAACCTATTCCTGTAATCACGCCGATGCACATAAAAATACGAATAAAAATATCGTTTCCCCTGCAGATGGTTATTTTGTAGCCTACAATAATTTATGTGCTCCGTCAAGGTAAAGTGATTTAGCGTCTGTAGTCTGGACACAGAGCGTTAAGCTTAGGCAGGCGCATCTGTAGGAATAATGCTAGTGCATTAGTTTTATATTTCTTGAACCGTAAATTTTATTGTTTATTATTTCAAATTTAATACATTGATTTCTGTTATGAATTTTCGTAAATAACAACGTTTTCAGTAAAACCTGATAAACACAATGAGATCTATGCTTTTAACATGTATCATGTTTTATGGCTGGTTGTAATGTATTTGGCGCATAGCGTGATGCGATGAACATGTTTATATTGATACACAACCGTATTGTTTGCGGGTCGCAAATCTCATATTAAATTAATTATAATTAAAAATACTGTGTTTCCGGTCCGGGATCGAATCGGTGACTTTGAGCGTGTTGTACGGACGCGATAGATAACCACTACAACACAAAAACTACGA
This sequence comes from Callitettix versicolor, assembly GCA_022606455.1. Lineage (NCBI taxonomy): Eukaryota > Metazoa > Arthropoda > Insecta > Hemiptera > Cercopidae > Callitettix > Callitettix versicolor. The sequence goes on along the minus strand of CM040191.1, from coordinate 772,439 downwards.
AGCAGTTTGACCGATTTCAGTATGTAAAATGAATCGTTAATTTCATTTTGATAAATCATATTAAAAGATCAATTTTTTTATATTAATTTGAAAAGATCAGCTGATTTCATTGAACAGTTATGAAATCAGTTTAAGTTATGTTGTTTGAAAACTAGCTATGTTAATTTGTCGTTTAGATTAATTCATAACAATCAGCTGATTTCATTGAACAGCTGATAAGCGATAATAAGTTTTAGGTTATGTTGTTAAAAACTAGCAATGTTAATTTGTTGTGTTTTTGAACAAATTATCGTAATTAAAATAAAAAAGGAAGAGAAAACATGATACATAACATTTTATTTTTGTTTCAATAACATAAAGGTTTCCCTTCAAATTTCCAGTTTTTGTTGATATAGAATTACTGAGATTCACAGATACCCAAAAGTGTAGATTTTGGTGGTTTGAAATTGAAAATTTAATGAAAAAATGAATTTAATGATGAATTAAATAAGGTAAATACTGTTCTAGAAATCGACATAAGTTAAGTAAATATTTATTTTAATTCGTAATATTTTCAGGTTTGTACTGCACTTTATGTTTTTTGTTTACAATTTATTTAGGCCATCTGATTTAAATTAAACTATGCATTTATTAATAACTTACTGTAAAGAATGTCGATGTCGATTATGTTAAACAAACGCGGCTAAACTTTATAATTCCTTGTGAAGTCTTAACTAACAAATTAATTAATTAAAGTTTGCTATCTCTTGGCTTTAAAATAACTGAGATATGGTGTCACTCTAATTAAAAATTAAGTAATCAATTATTTGGTTTTAGAATTAATCTGTAGCTCACTATCTTTTTACGCGATCTAACTTATGTAGGTATGTCGATGACGTATCTAGGTATGACGATGTATCTAGGTATGACGATGACGCATCTAGGTATGACGATGACGATTCTCGGTATGACGATAACGTATCTAGGTATGACGATGACGATTCTCGGTATGACGATGACGTATCTAGGTATGACGATGTATCTAGGTATGACGATGACGCATCTAGGTATGACGATGACTATTCTCGGTATGACGATAACGTATCTAGGTATGACGATATGGTGTCACTCTAATTAAAAATTAAGTAATCAATTATTTGGTTTTAGAATTAATCTGTAGCTCACTATCTTTTTACGCGATCTAACTTATGTAGGTATGTCGATGACGTATCTTGGTATGACGATGTATCTAGGTATGACGATGACGCATCCAGGTATGACGATGACTTATCTTGGTATGACGATGTATCTAGGTATGACGATGTATCTAGGTATGACGATATATCTGGGTATAACGTGACGTATCTTGGCATGACGATGACGCATCCAGGTATGAATATGACTTATCTTGGTATGACGATGATGTATCAAGGTATGAAGATGATATATCTAGTATGATTATGACGTATCTAGGTATGATAATGCATAGGTGCAAGAATTACGATAATAAGGACCTATTTTTTTCTAAAGATAGTCAATGTAGATTCTAATAGGTAACTATTATGACCCAAGATTTTTTTATCAGCTCCTCAGAAATGAAAAGCTAGTCTCTTTTACTTCTAGCAAGTCAGGAAATCGACGAACGATGTTCAACATTCGATTGCTGCTTTGTGAAAGATGTTCTCACAGCCGATGATCTCCTTGAAAGGATATTCTTTTGTGGCCTGTTTGTTCGAAGACTGCAATAACCCCACAAACATAATCCAACCTAACCATAACATAACTTATCCTAACCTAACCATAACCTATCCTAACCATAAACTAACCTAACCATAACATAACCTTAAAATAACCCAACCATAACCTAACCTAATCTGACCTAAAATAGCCTAATAACCTAACCCTAATATGATGTCCCCATATTTAAAACTTATAATAGTGTTATATGGTATTCGATAACTATGTATCACCTAACCCTAAGACATCAGCTACATAATAAGCGTTATTAATAAATAACGGTGTTATTTATTTAATCGTTCCAAGACTGTACAGCACTTAAGGATGGAATCTGTCTGAAAGTAGTCCTAAATTTTGTTTAACAGTCATACTAAATTTTAGATTTCCAAAAAGATCCACGTTTAAATTTTAAAAGAATTAAAAAATAAAATAATTGGTTCACCTTTCAGGCTATGTTTTAGGGTTATATTATATTATCTTTTCCTGTACAAAAAACAAGATATTTTAAAAAGAATTTAATTTTCGATAATAATAAAAAATGAACTTTTGTGATATAGACAATCAGACAGATATTTAATAAACGATAATCGTCAGCTAGAGAGTTACACTTGTGGTAAGTATAATTACATGGCACGTCGACTATTACAGAAGGGAATTACACAGCTATTACCTTTAGTTCGAGCACTTCAAGAAGTGAACTTCAAAAGTCGAATTAATTTTATCATTGTGTAACGTTCTATTAAGGAAATACTAATTAATTTATTTCAGCTTAGTTAAATATCAAAATAAACTTTTAACATATTCAGTTATTATATGTTAAAATTACTCAAGTAAAGCCTAAATAGTAATATAATTAAAATATTTTCTTTTATTCATTTACTCGACTTCAAGTAACAATGTGTTGTAATAATATTTTAATAATGAAACATTTATATTAAAACATTTTAATATTAATTACAGAATTGCAATTACAATAGATTACAATATTAAAACAAAATTAAATAAATTTTAATTTTAAATACTAATGTAATATTTAATTATATTTAAACATTTTAATGTAATTAACAAATATACGGTGGAAAACATGAACAAATCTCACATTCAATTTTTTCCAAAGTATTTAATTGGAAAAGTGTAGACAGTAATATTTATAATTTTTCGTATTGATTTAATAGATTTTGTCCAACTTTTGGTCATAGGTAAAGATATATAGCTCATGTACAAAATTAAAGAGAAAGAGAGAGAGAGAGAGAGAGAGAGAGAGAGAGAGAGAGAGAGAGAGAGAGAGAGAGAGAGAGAGAGAAAGATGGAGAGAGAGAGAAGGAGAGAGGGGGAGAGGGGGAGAGAGAGAAAGAGAGCGAAAGGGAGAGGGAGAGGAGAGAAGGAGGGTGGGGAGGGGAGAAGGGGAAGAGAGGGGAGAGAGTAAGAGAGAGAGAGAGAGAGAGAGAGACTGACTGACTTACACAACAGTATTCCAACTTCCTGTGTATGCCACGAGACTGCAGCGGGTATAATACAAGCAGAAATTCTATCCACATCAAAGCTGGCAAACTGTAATAAAGCAAAACACAAATATAAAATATTCTTTTGTTTTAGTATGCTTTATTTTACTCAGTACTAGGCTGAACATTTCGTGGCTTTTCGTGTAATTAAAAAAAATTCTTTAAATATTTCATTTTTAACCATGAAAGTGTTAAATAATTTGAAAATTTGTTTTTTTAATTTAATGATTCTTTAGAAAAATTACATTTCTATTTTTTTTAATATAACACAATCTCGTTTATCTCGGATTGACCCTACTGGCAGAGTACTACCTACATTTTTTTTAAAGAAAAGAATAGAATAATATAGAGTTAAATTTTAATGTACGATTATTTTTAATATGTGCAATTTTAAGGATCTTACATTCTAATTTTTAAGTTCATGTTTGTTATACTATTCTATATGTCCTTATTTTTTTAATACTTAAATTCATTACATTTAATTGATTTCTACTTTAACTCTTTCAATTATTTTCATTAACTATTACAATTGAATTTCGGACGTTACAGAATCAATTAAACTTTCCAAAAATGGCATTCTCGATCCTTAATAAAGAAAAGAAAATATTTTTGCTTTCTTGTTGTAACGTTTTGCCCTCTAAATGAATTTCCCCTGGCATAGGTACTGTCCCCTTTCGTAACTGATTGGTCGATGTCCATTTTTTTTTTAATTATAAATTATTAAACGCTTCTTTTCAAATTATATTTTTCTCTTTGCTTGGTTTAAATCTACGCCTACTACGGTAGTCACAACTTTGACATTACTAATTTAATTGTTACTTACATTTCTTTTGCTTCATATTTATATTCATAATAATTTATGAATTTTAAAGTGAACTATTTTGATTATTTCATATTAGATTTTATATTTCTAAATTTTGGCTTTTTTAAACTGTCTTTTATTTGACTTCGGTGATACACATTGCAAACTTACTTCTATTAAAGATGATGCATTGGACTATTGCCAATCAGCTGTGTCCTACTAATACATATACTATAACCGAAACAAATCACTAGTTACAAACAAAAAGCTTCCCCATAGATATGAGGTTGGTATATCATTCCATATAACCCCCATGGAACTGCGGGGTTGGGTTGCGGAGTTTATGTATTAAGGAATTCGTTCTTTATACTAGCAGTTTTTGTGGCTTGAAAACAATTACCTGACCAAATGTTCGTCCGGTAAGTCTTACTATTATTGAAATTTTCATTTATGCAGTCAACACCATAATCTAAGATTGCTTGAAACTTAGAACACTATAGTACGGTAAATCTCCACAGCTCACTGAATGTATAAAATGTACCTAGCTAGTTTTAACAGCGCAAAAGCTGCAGTATGTGCTAATGCAGGTCATTTGGAAAATAGTCCTCAATCTTGTAGCTCTCCCGAAAGGAATAGTTTACCGATCACCGTATTGTTAGAGGCTAGTTAGTGGTCAATGCGTTACCAAGTGGACAGAACGTTAATGTCATTGTCAGTTTTCAATTAGGTCTTTTAGATTGTTTTGCCAATTTTTTATATTCCAGTCCAGGGTGTTAATAAAAGATGTATTGATTTTATTTTGCGTGCTGAAGGTTTAAAAATGGACAAACTTTGCTTGTTCGCGAACAAATTGTACAGTAAACGCTAATGCAGACATTATTTATTTTACCAACTTTTTTACAACGAACTTTTACAACAAGAAAATATAAAACAATGATTTTTCGGTCGGCAATTTTAAATGTTCGCGGATTTATGTTAAACATACGCTTATCACTTGTACAATTTTACATTTTCATTGGAATATTTCATTCTGCAAACAAAAATGGCAAACAAAAACATTTTCTTCAACTAATTTGTAAAACGTTTGAAAACTAGAATTTATTCACTTTAAATATTAATATTTTATTAGTTTTAGAATAGCTTATATTAAAATTATAATTTAAAACACCAAATTTGCAACGAAAATTAACAAATTTAAAATTTGTAATAAATAATTACAGTAAAGAGCGAACTGTTGATCTAATGCAAACAAATTTCCAAAATATATTTGGTCCTGGTGTAGGCAAAGTATACATTTAGCAAAATCAGTTGATAAATTTTCAAAGACGGATAATTAAAATTATTTTTAAAAATCTCAGTTTTTTCTCGCAGTTTTTTTATGAAAGTATGATGACAATCCTAATAACCTCTGACCGATGTTTGTTTTTACTTTCGATTAGTATAGTTATAGTTTGCATTTTATAGCTTGACTCAAGTTTTAACGTCTTTATTTTACATGATTGAAATTTTAGATAAACGACCTAATGAATTTATTTTAAGAAAAAAGCTCATTTATTGTTTCTCTTGTGAATAGTTTTAGAACCTATTTTTTAAATGTAAGTACAGTTGTAGAAGGTCCTTGCAAGATTAATTTTATATGCGTATATTTATACATTATGTTTATGTTTTGAAACATACTCAAAACAAAACAAACTACACATATCAAATTTGCCTATTGATTGAAAATTTCGTCGCCGTTAAGTGATTAAATAATATAAAATGATTTTAGATAAAATCAAAAGCTATAAATCACATTTTATCACAGTAATAACCTTTTCACTGAGGCTTTACTTTATACATAGTGCACTAAAGTTTCATCTCATAAAAAATTATAACTTTTAAAGTTACTAACTTTTTTATTACAAGCCTACGTGAAATTGTTGTTAACTTAAATTACTTGAAACCGGTGTTCTTTTTTCACATTTAGAGATAAAACTTTATAAAAATATTTAATAAAATAGCGAACAAAGTTTTTTTTAATAATTAAGGATCAATATAAAAACATGCATGAATAGAACTTTTTTAGTTTTTCGTTTTGTTTGAATTAACTAAAAGTAACAGTTTGTGTGTGAAGTTCAGTTAGCTAAAAATCTGAAAATGTTTATAAAATATTCATTGCAGCCGTCTGTGATGGGCTACCCCAAACCTTTTGACCGTCTAGACTCAAATATATACGGAAATTATTGCAAACTGGAGGAAATATACACTTAATAACATTCGTGTTATTAGAAAAGTTAAATGTAAACATTCGAAGATTGTTTATAGGTAGACATCTCTTTGACGAACAGATGAATAGAGAACCAAAACTTGCATTTGAAGAGAAAAACTAATTTTTGATCATAATGTATTATAATTTTATTAAATTTTATATTTTAAATCTACTTAATATTTGTGCTTTTACATGTGTTATATATTTTTATGAACAGAATATTTTATATTCTATGCAGATCTCATTTCAACGTTTGAAACTTTGAAAAGACGAACCAATTTTCTCTTGCGTTCCATTTTAAATGTACAGTCTCTTATAAAATGGAACACTTACTCAATAAATGTCCGCGCTAGACAACATTTTAATAATTGGATCTTTAACTAGAACTATTAAACAGTTGAACAACTCTTTGTATTATGGAACTTTGTGAACAGTTCTTGTTTTCGTTCTTATTAAATTGTGTTATTTATAGTCGAATAGAATTTGTGTAAAAATTTGATGATTTTAAAATAAAAATATTTATAATAATTTTGCATTTTGATTATTATGTACAACTTATTGCAGGTGTTGTGACTTTTATTTGGTGTTTTTAAATACTTCGTCGCTTCATTTAAATGACATTACTTTCGTATTTTTTCAACTCCTTTACTTTACGACAGTTAGGTTTACGTTAGTAAAACGGGAGGTTGACTTTAAACAAAGTAAAAGTGAACAGTGGCAACTTAAACTCGTACTTGCGTAGCTGTGAAAAATCCTTTCCCTATAGCAGCTAATTTTGAATTTAAAATAAAAACTGTTTTGACAAAATTGATTGTATCGTTTTAAGGAAATTTGATTGTTGTTGTTTTTTTTACTTTTTCAGTCACGGTACAACCATGGGTATATGCATTAAACCGATTTTCCAGCTATGTGCCTAAAATTCAGTGATAAATGTAAAAATAAATTAAACTTAACATAATCCTACCTTGTCTAATTGCTACGGTTCAGTAGTCGATGTGGCCAAAGCACCAGTCTGTTGCTTCTCTGAACTGCTCACCTAAATTTGTTTTCGAAATGCAATTACTCCCGTTGTGTTACCCTTACCGTTGACCCTGATCTCTCGTCCTGGTTAGGAAGACTGGCTTAAAGTATGAACGTTAAGAAATTTTTTTTTAATTTAAAATTATTTTAATTGTTTTTAAGTTTATTTTACAAACACATCAATTTTACGATGCACAAAAAACCAAATATACAGAAAGGTTTATCATTGCTGACTGATAACATTGAATATGGCGAGGAAAAGGATAGGAAAACATGTATGTAGGTTTTTCAAATATATGTATGTAGGGAAAAACAATATGTAGGTTTTCAAAGAGGTGAGATTTATAAAAACCGATCCATCACCGCTTTACTTGTCATCAAGAATGTTCGCCACTCAGAATCGATTTGGTTAACTAATCTTTCGGCTTACCGATTTCAGGATAATTAATGTTTTACAAACTGAATGCAAATTTTAAACTAATAATTCTTAATGATTCTAGAATACGGTTAACCAATCTTCTTGATCATCGGTAATTAGTGTTTTACAAACAAAATGTAAATTTTAAAATAACAATTCTTTATGATTATAGTGAATTTAGTTTAGTGTAGAATTAATAACAGATTCATTCTAAATCTTATAACGATAAAAGAGTAAAAATGTGTATTTAAAAAAATCGATTTTAATTATTTACGTGACGCTATGTAATATTAAGCTGTTGTGAGGAAAAATTTGTATTATTGTTTGTAATACTGATTAATTTCTTCTTAGCAAATTAGGGGTGGTTAGCTATGCACCACTAAACTGCGGAGACGGATAACAGAACTCAGTGCAAACAAGAACTATTAGCGGAGAGAACACATTACACGCTTTTTACAGTACAACGTGTATAACCAAAAACCATACTGTCTTCTCCTGTGTATAAATCACTGAAACATTACAAGTGATGTGAACTATAGAATAGAATAGAACGTCCAATAGAATAGAACTTCCAGACTGTGTTAAAATCTTGTCTACGTGACTTTCATTTTAAAAGCCAGTTTTAAGTTTATAAAGCGAATAGAGCGAAAGTCAACAATAAGTTATAAAATGAAAATACAGTCATATTGAAAGAGTTTAGTCTAAAATAAGGTTAATACAGCTCTGTTGAGGTTCAATGCACACAGAAATAAACTACTCATGATTGTCCGCCATTATTCAAAATCCTTATTTATTCTGGCGACACAGATTGACTGGCTGCTTGGTATTCTGCCGTTAACTGCGCTACGCTAGTTTCGAGACATCCTTTAGTGATCTGTTGGCAGAGAGAAAATTAAATGCACCGGTTGTGCCTTACAACATGAAGTAAGTGTTGCAACTCAACGGAACTCAATTGTTTAACGTAGTTTGACTGACTCATGTACTACTGCTACTACTACAACTTTAATGAGTACTTCACAAAAAAAAACTAGCAACTGTCATTATTTGGTGAAATTCAGACGGTTCTTTGGTTATTTATTTAGTGGAACTACATATTTGTTCTTCCTTTTATGCTGTAAAAAAATTACGGTATGAATCTATTTCGCTGACAGTATTTTTCTTTAAGTATTATAAAAGTATTTTTTTTTTAAGTAATTATGATTGCACCATCATAATCAGCAATAAAATCTGCATATATCAGCATTTTAAACTTTCGTATTACATGGAAAATACGAAAAGGAATCTTGAACGCCTTTTAAAAAAATTCTAAATTTCAACGGATTTTGAAAAAACAGAATTCTAATTATACAGTTTTTAACGCTGATTAAGATGAAATTAGAATTCCGAAAACATTTAAGCCAAAAAAGTTATGAATTATTCAAGATTTGAAATGGTAACCATTTTGAATTTTTCTGAATAACGAACTTGTCCATTCTTTTACAGTATTTGAATTTCACGCCAAGTTTGAATTAAATTGGTTTAAGAAAGTGAGTGTGCTAAGACACGAATACGAGTTATATATATATATATATATATATATATATATATATATATATATATATATATATATTAACAACCCCTCAAAAAGTTATTTCCAGATCACTATTGGTTTTCATATCAAGATCACGGCTCTGAATCTTATCATGTCTGCTACCCCAAGAGCTCAATTTTAAACGTATTTTCGCTAATAAAGGAAGCTGTGTAGAAATTTCAAAAGATACTAACACAGTGCTTTGTCAGAAAATATTTGGTTCTACATTCATCTGACCCTAACCAAACGGAAGCCGTTGGAGATGAAAAAAGCCACATTTGTAAACGTACAACATAAACTAATAAATCAACTGTCGTATCATTTACTCTAATGTTTTCGTTTATATGACATAATAATGTGTTACAAATAAAATTGTATATTTATTTTTAGATTAGTTTTACAAAGTAATTTTACATAGTGAAAGATTTATAAAGCTCTTTTTTGTTTAATATTGAAAATTTACGTTATTCTTACTATACATTAAAATGTTTTTTAGTTATTTTCTCACTTTTAGTACTTCGATTTTATTAACTGTTTGAACAATCAAATTGTATTCCAGGTAAAAATGGCGTCGGTTCAAAATTCCTAAAAATCGTATCTATATATATATATATTTTTTTTAATTCTCCCGATAATTAGAACATTTAAATTTGCTTGATTGATTTTCACAATTTTGTTAAGTTGTGAATTTCACGGCAGAGGTACAAACATTAAGTACTAATTGCAGTACACGGTTTTTTGTTCACCAAATTTCAATCTTCGATTATTTACTACTTATTGATAAGGTAGACGTATCCACAATTACTGAAATATAATTAACATGCATTCGTTTTTCAACAAATTTGCAAAAAGAATTAAGTAAACATCAAAACCTCAATAAAATTTTTAAAACATTTTACTAAATCACAAAGTTAAATCACGTAATACAATTTCTACAAGTAGGAACAAGTATAAGGTAGGCTATCACAATAACAGTTAAAATATATAATGAAATGATTGGGAGACAAAAACATAAAGACTTCAAACACTTTACACCCCTCACGCCTATATACTAGTATGGCGCCCTAGTTCCATCCCACTATAACATGAAAACAATATATATATATATATATATATATATATATATATATATATACATATATATATATATATATATATATATATATATATATATATATATATATATATGTCAAATGGGAGGGAATAATTTAATGCAGAATAGATGTTCACATTTTGCAGACTATTCTTAAAACAAGCTAATATATTTTGGTTTGAGATAAATCTTTTATGTCTACAAATACACGTTCTGTACTACTCTGAAAATGTATTTTGAGTATATTTTGAAAAATAGGATATTTTAACGAATTACACTTTTAAAAAATGGATTACTAGAACAAACATATAGTAAGACTAAAACCCCGCAGGGGGCGCGCGACTAGCTGCACATATTGACAGTGTTTAGACGTCCCTCGCGGTACCCGAGTCTAACATACACTTACACTTACAACACTACACGTACGACTTATTTACACTCCCACTTACACTTAGGAAGGCCATAATAGCCTCAATGAGCTTTCCGCCTTAAAATAAAAAAAAGTAAGACTAAAACGAAGTTATACGAGAACTTCTATAAAAATCGTTTATATATATATATATATATATATATATATATATATATATATGAGATATATATGAGATGTTGCAAAAAATACATTGTTCATTTATAGACTGTTATTATAGACTCTTAGTCCTTGTCAATCATAAAATTTTATTAACCCTTAAGTACCACGGATACTTAAGTAACGTAATACTATGGAGGGGTCTGTGTTAAAATTTAAAAGTTTGCTAAAAAAATTTATTTTTAAACTTCCTCTTACTGTAGTTTGATTTTTGCATATTTAAAAAACAAGACGCAGATGGTATTACACGTCACCAGTGATTGATTTTTCAGTTAGCTGATTGTCCGCAAACAAAAAGTTCGATTGGAAACTTTCCAAGTTACTACTCAGTCACTGTGTCTGCAACTCTCTTCCAAGTATTTATTTACTTTCGGTATCATCAAATGATAGAATGGAGCAAGGAAATACATACGAAAAATATGGTAATTATGCAAGATATGTCTTTATAAATATGGGTGTTATCATAAAGGCGTCATTGTATATATAATCATAAATACTTCGAAAAAAATTTATATATCGCGCAAATGTAAGAGTCACTCTCTTGCGTCCGTCTGTCGGTCAACCATGTAGATGAAAACAAATATTTATAAATTACTTTTAACAAAATAAGATTGCGTTGAAAACATATTGAAAATATTAAATTTCAACTGCTGTTAAATACAAGACAACAAAAGTTTCCTCGGAACATTTGTGACTTCCCCAAAATATATAAGAACGGAGAAGTGCTACTAATGAAGTAAAGAAAAAAAAACAATTTCAAGAAAGTCGAGTTGAAGTGCGAAACGCTTCAAGTTGGTCCGATATTGACGCTTTAGTTCGGAACAACACCAAACATCCAGTACCATGGTTAAATAAATAGCTCGTGATTTGAAATAGGTTCATAGCTTCCTGTAATGAACCTGTCGGCCATTAGTGATGATCAAAGAAATTTTGTTGCAGTTAAAAACTGCCCAAGTAGAGGAACAAATTAAAAATATCTACCAGAACCCAACTAAACAACTTTTAACTACATTATTTATGTGTAATTAATTAACGATCATACTGAACATGTATTTATAGTACTAGGGTACACTTTAAATATAAATGTATTGAAATCGCCGGCTAAGATAGACAAAAAGAGGTGGAGCAGCTATAGCAATTTTTAGGCCCCCAGCCTCCCAGAGGTTCATTTAAAATTTCATCAGAAAAAGGAATAATCATAATAATATAAGTTTAGCAGTGTTATAGGTAGTCTATATATATATATATATATATATATATATATATATATATATATATATATATATATATATATATATATATATATATATACATACATATATACATATACATATATATGTATACATATATATATATATATATATATATATATATATGTGTGTGTGTGTATGTGTGTGTAAAGAAATTATATAATGTGCATGTTACCACAAGTCAGACCACTAGCATGTAATAACTATAACTTTATTATTTAACTGATCAAGAAAAATTATTTGATGTAAAACCATTTAACGTTATTGTGATTTCCTTTAGCTTAATGATAAAATAACAAAAATGCTGTAATTAAATCTATTTTTAACTATTTTAAATTTGTAAATTTAAAACAACCACGGCACACTAGGTGGTTGGGAGACAACAACAGTAAGTTCCTCTATGCATTAAATCAAATAAAAAATAAAAAAAATACTCTGCCGTCACTGCACGTGTGACGGGGCAGTTGTTATTTCACAGGAGAAAAATAGTTTGAAAACTATCGACAATAATCTTTAAAATCGAAAAAATTTCTCAAGACCTTAAAGCGAGGTTATAAAAAATATGGAAAAAGAGTAAATGAAAGGAAAACACCTAAACGGTACCAAACACTCTGCATTAGTTCTGATTTGCGCATAGCCAAAATTTGATTGCACAGTTGTTTCTGTTGAATGCTTCCAAACCAGTTTTTTCAAGTTAATGTTTTTACATTAGGAAGTTGTGTTTTGTAACAATGTATTAGCATAATGTTTTCAAATAAGACAGTATATATGACCTTAATTGCATTTAGTTGTCTACAAAATACACTTTAAAACACACTATTTCACTTGTAACTGCTGCTAGATAATATATGTGACATTAAATAAAGAGTAATGACATGTTTTATTACTTCTTTAACTTTTCATATTACGGCCTGACTGAGAAAATAATAAAATTTTACGTTAAACTTTGGAATTTAAAAACTTTCAGTTCAAGATTACTTTTCCTTAGCCTGATATTGTGAACAAAGCTTTGAAAGAAAAAAATTGAAGTAAATTATAAGATTAAACTTTTAATTAAATAAATTTTATCGTTGCCAAGGAAATTACTTGCCGTTTTGAAGGGCATCCCATTTGCTTTGCGCTTGCAAGTTGAACCATTCCTGATTACTTTCTACAACTCATTTTCAAATACGCAACAATATTGTGCGTGATGAATGAAGCATCAAAATTGTTGTAAACATACATTTCAACAATCAAATATTTACCAAAAATCTATTTAAATAAATTTAAATCATTTAAAGAAAAAGTAAGAGAATGGTGTGTGATAACTTGTAAAATCAAACTATAAAACGAAAATTTTACAAAATATTAAATTTTGTTTTCAAACTTAAAGAACATTTCTGTTTTCACTTGTCCAATTTTATTAATAATTGTTACTGATGAAAACTCATTCACCTCTAACCTCCTGGTTGTTATTAAATGTAAACTGTGTTCGATTTTTTTTTTTTTTTGTGTTTAACGTCCGATTATTGTGCATACTTGGGCTAATGCAGACGATGGGATGATTTATAGCGTATGAAAATGCCAAGCCCTGGCCGGGAATCGAACCCGGGTCCTCGGGGTGAAAGCCCAGTACGCTATCAACTAGGCCACCAAGGCGGCTAAAAAAACTGTGTTTGAAGTAAATAACATTAATAGTGGCACATAATCTAAAGAGTTAACATTCAAGATACAGGAAGTAGAAACAGTGATTTTTATGAAAAATTAAAATGGTAAAATTTTATCCTTATGACTTTTGCGCATAGTTTTGAGATATATTTTCGATGAAACGGTTTTAAAAATTTGTGTGTAGTTACCCAGAAAACAATGTAATCATTAGTTTGTGGTGTCTTATCTTATATTGTTAGCTTTGACGAGAGGAGTGATTCGAAAAAAGGTCTGCTGAACGGAAGAAAGTAACGGAAATATGGAACGAGCAATCGAATTTTGTCTCTATTTCTGCCTCTTTCTTTTTATTCCTGCTTTTCGATAACAGTACACGCGTATTATATGAAAACGTTGTGTTGATTTGGATTCGGTATTTTTTCTTACCTGAAAATCACGTGCACGGTTGCGTTTATAATACATTCGAAATTAATATAAACAAATGTAATAATTGTTATTTATTATACCAGTTTTTAACAACATAACGTGAAACGTATTATAGACTATCAGCTGTTCAATGAAATCAGCTGATCTTTACGAATTAATATAAAACAGCTGATCTTTTACTATAATTACATTAAGTAATATCTAAGTTAGGTTGACGTATTTATTTATTTAAACAAAGCAAGATAATTGTCATCATACCTTTAAATTAATTATATATACAGAAAAGATATAACACAACAGCTTCACTTCTGTCGGTAACTCCCCGAGTTCCACACGTGTTATTTTTTTCAAACAAGAAACATTCTAGCTAATAAACTTAATAATGAGTTTTGAGCATCTTAGAGGGGGGGACAAAAAATGTCATTTCCCGCAAAAACTAATAACACGGCACAAATCCCAAAAAAACTATTCATTTATTGAAAACGTTAAAGTGTTTTAAAGAAGCCAAACAATCCTTGCTTGAACAAACCAAAGGTATTCAGTTTGTTGATTTCAAAAAGTAAAAAAAAATTATTATTGATAAGCTACCGACTGGTTTTAAAGAGAAAACGAACAGTTTTAATAAATGTTATCCAAGAACTAATGTTATCAAGTGTATAGTACGAAAAGCATATGCCATCCTAAGTCAGTTAAAACTGTAACAGCAGAATATAATTCTTGTAAAAATGTATTTTTATTTAATATAGCTACAACTTTCCACAAGAAAAGGATAACACCCACTAGTGGGACAACCGTTTATATAAATCAGCATCCTCAATATGTTTCGAAGAGCAACAATTTCCTGTTGGAAACCACGTCATCAATACTGTATGAGGTTTCACCGCTTAGCTTAATGGTTGTACAAGAATAATTTATTGTACAGAAATGCCATCTTTTTTTATTCTTCAGATATTTAAGCTGACAATTTGCATCGTTAATGTGTAATTGGGTGGGCAGTTCTGTTTACAGTGTTGTTATAAACAAGCAAAGAAAACCCATTGCAAATAATACAAAACTTATTGGGAAGGAGTGCATGCGAACGTTTAGACTCTGGCAATCTCCTACAGGTTTAAGCTTAAATTAATAAGTTCTATAAAACAAAGCGAGGGCATAATAATATAAATTTGTTATTGAAGATAAAAATATTCCAATAAATTTTAAATATCATATTTAAGGATAACCATTTAATATCTTAAGCTATCTAAATAATTGTGGAATTAAATTTATGGGTAAATTGTAAGAATTAGGAACTTATCATATAGGATTTATACTGTGTCCTGTAGATAAATTACAAAATTAATTGCATTTTTTACTGATAAAATTGTTAATTTTATGTTTAAAAAATAATTTAACATAAATTATTAACCATCCTGGAGGAAGGTTTCAGAGTTCATTTCTGGGCAAAATAAATATAAGTTGTTATTTCATTATCAAGTAATTTAAGTCAAACATTTCTTTTTTATATGTGACCTATGTTTGAAAGTTTTTTAAATGGTACAAAAATTTTAAGAAGTTTTTTTTAGATTATCATGAATTTGGAGAACATTTTTAAGAATATTATTACAGAATATTTAATTTATTGGATCGGTTGTTAAGGTAGTTCAGATCCAAAATCTGGAAATGAGCTGCGATTGTTGACCTCTACGTTTCGTTTTTAGGTGTGTGTGTGTGTGTGTGTGTGTGTGTGTGTGTGTTTGTGTGTGTGATATGATTTGATTGAAACTTGACTTAAAACCCGGTTTTTGATAACACCTTGAAAAAATCTGTTAGCAGAAAAAATTCCTTTGAAGTTTCAAAATGAGAATCAATTTGTTTAGTATAGATAGTAAAACAAATCATAAATTTAATTTTACACTTTTTTTGAAAATCTGGTTTTATCTCACTACCAGCGTTAAAGTCTCCATAAATTTCACTTTTGACTTTATAAACTCCTTGGAAAACACTGAAATTAATCTGACGGCATAATGGATAATTTTTAATGGCATTTTTAATGTCTGAAATTTCAAAATATTAAATAATTATTCATTGTTATTTGTTATTCATTTTTTATTTTTAATAATATTTTAAAATATTCAAAGTTTAAGATGTGAATTTAATATATATTGCCCTAATTTAATAATATTTTTAAATTTTCAAAAGTTATTTTTTTCCAAAAGGTTATTGTAATATTAATTTTTGTATTCTGCGTTAAAATTAGTAGAGTTTAAAAATTTCGAACTACACTAAAAAAAATAAAGTATATCATGTTTCATTACTGATGAAATAAAATTTTCTAAATTTTTATAAAAGCATAATTTTTGAAGTTTGCTTTTATCACGACAGCCAGTCAGCTGCGTGTGCGGAATAATTAATTTAAACAAAAGGAACATGATAGAAGTTCAACGTTATTTTAATAAGTACTTTCAATGTTTATCTTGCTTTAATTTTAATTAACTTACTCGGTATAACCACTATCACGAAGACAGTTTGTTAATTTGTTTGTGTAATTAAAAATATAATCCCGTCATTCACCTGTCTCGCTGACGTAATAGATGCGAATTTCGAAAAAAAATATTTCCTTTATCTTATCCTCTTAAAACTTCTTTTTCACCAACACCACTAGCGTTAAAATCTACAAATATTAGCACT
This sequence comes from Callitettix versicolor, assembly GCA_022606455.1. Lineage (NCBI taxonomy): Eukaryota > Metazoa > Arthropoda > Insecta > Hemiptera > Cercopidae > Callitettix > Callitettix versicolor. The sequence goes on along the minus strand of CM040191.1, from coordinate 755,497 downwards.
TTAAACTTTCAAATTGCTTTGAAAATACGGAAACGAACACTGTCCACAGTCAAATTAATTTTTTAATTTCAACTTTTTTTGAAAATTAAAAACGCTTATTTATTCAGTTGTTAACCGTGATTACGAGGAATTCCAATTTAAAAAATTTCGACAAAAATAGTTTGAATTTTTAAAATTTGTAGTAGCCACCATTTTGAAACTGATGAACTAATTTTAGTGATTAACGAACTTGTTCAAGCTATTCCTATAAACGGTTTTAAGTTAACACACACACACACACACACACACACACACACACACACACACACACACACACACACACACACACACACACACACACACACACACACACATGCACGCACACACGCGCGTACGCACGATTATCCTTCAAAAAGTAATCTAGAAAATTAAACCTGATTGCTGCCCATTTCAAGGTCACCCGGATGTGGGTCTTACAGCTTCTTTCCTTCACTTTAAGTTCGGGGCCATATGTGATAGTCAAGCTATGTCAATTTTTTAACATTTTTTTTATTAAGCTGTAGAAAATAATTTTCGTTTTTAGGTGCACTAACGCAGTAATTAGGTATGTAAATTTAACAATGCTAATTCGTTATTTCTTGATATTTGAAAACAATTGTTTTTCTTTTCGTTAAAACTATGGACTTTAATTTATCGAATATATTATATACATATGGAATATACCGGAAGCATGTTATAAAATAAAAGTCACGAAATATTAAATTTTACGTTTGAACTAGTTTATAAAAGAGTTGCAGACGAAACAGGATTTGTAAAATGGTTTTGTTCTTTTTTGCGTTTTTGTATTATGCAAATCCTGGAAGGGTTTTACAAACAAAGTGGTAACACGTACGGTATGGTTTTGGTCTTTGTAGAAGGGATTAGTTCTACTAAATTTCCTATATTATTAAAATGAAGGTTTTTTCATTTCAAACTTTTTACTTTCAAGAAATTTTACTATTAATTTTTAAAACGAAACTAAATAACAAGTAATGAAATAAATACCCTTATAGTCTGTTTTTACTTCCTCATTATACAAAGTGGATAGAACATTGTGGTGACAGCCAGTAGCAAACTTATAGATCCTTAAATAGAAGAGCAAATTATACGTCGTTACATCAATAAAAAAAGTATTCTAGTGTTATAAAAAAACTGTCTAATTTCTCAAAATCTATTATTTTATTATTTTTTTCAAATTATGGTCTTACATTAAGATTGGTCAATAACTCAATGTGCCGTAATTAAATTATTTTTTTTTTATTTTTTTAATCACTTATTTAACACGTTTTAAAACAAATATTTTTTGTAAAGCACGAAGCACAGAAATAATTCTCGCGCTTGCATCTGTCCACCGTTATTCAAAACCAGCATTTATTTCCGTGACAGACTTGACTACTTGGTATTCTGTTCGGCGTTGGGCTGCCCTGACTTCTCCTTTTGAATTCTGTATTCAGGAAGCGAAATCTTTATGGAAAGGTCGCCTTCAATTTTTGAAGCTAATTTTATCTATTGTTCGTATTTGTTTTTTTTATTACAAAACAAATTGAATTTATTTTGCAATCAGTAAAAAAAAGTAGGAGCATACAATTACAAACTCTCTCACTGTAATTGCAATCGTGTGTTCAAATTTGTGTTTCTTTTTAAGCCCATAATGGCAGGCAGCTGTTTCAATGGCGTTGATAAAAACGTTTCATAAATGAATTGCCAGAAACAAATTAAATTTAACAAAATTTTATAAACTGTTTTTTTAATAAACGGTCATTTTCGTATTTTATAGAATAATGGTATAGTATTTTCTCACTATTTTATATAACACTTTTGAAAATTTTTATTTAACACTTGAAAAAGTAATTGTACGGATTGTAATAACACAAATTGTTTTGGGTCGATATGTTATGGTTGTATTCCCCAAATAGATGTATAAAAAATTAAAACTTTTTAAGAAAAACAAGTTATCATGTAGCGATAATTTAACTCGACAATTTTTATTTACCGTAGAAAATAATTTTCGATTTTAGTTGTACTAATACAGTAATTAAGCTAGTAAATTTAAAAACTGTAATTCTTGTATTTCTTCCTTCACATGTGAGGACACTTTTTTCTTTTCATTAAAGATATGGACATTAATATATCAAATATATTATAACCCTATTGAATATATCGAAAGAATATTATAAAGTTAAAGTCATCAAATATTATATTTTACGTTTGAAGTATTTTATAAAAGGGTTGCAGACGTAAATAGGATTTGTAAAACGATTTTGCTCTCTTAGCGTTGTATTATTATTATGTAAATCCTAATTGGAAGAACCTTTCAAGAAAAAATGACGAAACATACGGTACCTTATCTTTTTGATTTTTGTATATAAGGTTATACACTTCAAAAATTATTAGTATCAAAGGTTTTTACATTTATAAATTGACATTTTTATATTGGCCAAACACTTTTTTGAATGTTTTCAAAATAATGGTTGAAATTATACGGTTACACATTAATGAACTTTTATAGTTAACTATTAATTCTGTCGAAGGACTTTCAAAATGGTTTTCTACTATACAAACAGGTTTCGATGATCGCAGGGTAGGGCCACTACTGGAATTATTTACTTAAGGGTAGACTTCTTGAGGGTACACGTAATTTTCGCCTCTATGCGCAGCACTTAAAGTCTGGTCCATATGTACCCTTTCATTATGTGATCTTCAACTAAAAAAGAAGGAGATATCTTGGAACCATGCAGTCAGTTTAGAATTTTTGACAAAAACAGTCTGGACACGATTCTGGAGGCTCGTTGGGGGCACTGCTGAGTAGTAGTCCTGAGGATTACTCTGTGGAGGATTTACAATAAGCTGACTATGTAGGACCCCTACAAGAAACTGTATAGGATATACTCGTAGGTCCCCCTGAAAATAAAAATGGTGTAAACAGGAAAAACGTTTGAAAAATAACGAAGCGAAGATTTCAGGTTCATAAAGTTCAAAATGAACTGTTATAAGAATGTCTCTACAACAGTTCGTAAAACAGAACTGTCGTTTGTTCTATAAATTTACTGTCCTATATTTCAGTAATTGGATCCTTAATAAGAGCTAATAAACAACTGAGCGGCCTTGAACATCCTCGTATACATTGTGATCAATACTAACTTCACTGTTAGCAATAAAATTTATTGTTTTATGGATCCAATAAAGTATACATTGTTTCAGAAGTAAAGCCTTCGGTATGGCTCTTTTTATAGCATTTGTTTACAGCGATGGCTCTTGTGTTTTTGAGTACATAATTCACTTCTTTTCTACCGTAACGATTTCCAACACCGTAAAGTTAAGTCGAAAAGTTATTTAGTTTGACAGGTAAGTGGCGAGAGCTTTAACCTAAGATAAACCATGGCTAAGAGTAAACCATCATATTTTATAATATAGGAGGGTAAAAACGACGAGTTTAATCTAATCTTCAACCTTTACGGAGTAAATAGTCTCATTGTTACTGAACGCAAACGTTATTTTGGATCGTACTAACAAATAGTTCTTTATGAATAGGTAATAAACTATTTTTTATGTAACGGTTCTTGTTTTTCTGTATGTTTGTATAAGCGTAAGTATATCTTCCATTGTTTCCTTTCAAAGATAATATGTATATATTTTGTATTTATGTATTGAATACAAGTACATAACATATAAAATCAGACGCCGTGTACATGATTTACGTCCTTTCTACATTTCTGTCTCCCATGGATTAAATTCCCATTTCAAATTAAATATTAAATTGGTCATGTGAAATAATATAACTATTGACAATTATGTAAAACAATGTTAATAACATTTTATATTATTGAAAATTTTAATTTCCTACTTTGTTTTAAAAAACATGTACATGGCTTTAAGCTGTTGGAAATATAGTTTAATTTAATGACCACGAAACCGCGAAACAGCCGCCAGTCGGTAACCACGGCGTTTATTTGTTTCTGAGCCAATAATACGTATTCTATTTATTTCACAGAGACACCGAACTACAACAAAGGACATTTAATTAAAATTAAACTGTGTCCTTTGATTTTTTATGCGGGTTAGTGTTTTCACTTTATACCAATTTGACCAATGAAGAAATGGGAAAACACAATAAAATAATTTGTATTGTCTGTCGCTTCAAGTAGAGTTTAGTACTGATCGTCAATAAGGTTTTTCAAATGGTTGTAACAAAGAGTTCATCTACAACTCTTTTAAAAATTTAATGTGTGTGTGTGTGTGTGAGTGAGAGAGAGAGAGAGAGCTTGTGTGCGGTTAAAGTATCTAGTTAACGAAATAGAATTGTAGTTTAGAAACAACGAAGGACAGAAGTAAACGTGCTTATAGTTAATCGGTTTCATGGCAAACAATGCGTTTAAAAGGAAAAATGTATAAACTTAAAATTTAAATAATAATAATACGTTTTTTCTTTTAAATTATTTCCAAATGTAAATTAAAACTTATATGAATTATAGGTTTAAGTTCAGACTACACGAGTTCATACGTGTATGGTATGAACTATAGTCCAGCTACTTACTAAAAAGGCCTGCTCGAGAATTTCTCGCATATATTGGAGAATTCCCGTCCAACACCCTCCAGTGGCACAGACTCTGCCAGTCTGAGTTTACAAACTGTTACTACTCAGCGATAATGAAGGAAAATGAGAGAGCTACGGTGAGAGAGTGGGGACTCGACTTCTCACTTCCACATTTTTTCTCTCAATCCTACTGGTGTTCTTGGCAGGCCGTTTTCTAAGCGGTTGACCTATATATTATAAAATATAACTGTATGTTTTGAATTTCAGAAGAAAATATAGTGACTGCGATTTATAGCGATTTTGGCAAAAACTTTAACGTTTTTATGGTTAACTTAATGATATTTTTCTAAAAAGAAAATTATTATGGCAATAGTCTTGGTGTTTAAGAGAAATAAATCAATTGTGTTCCTACATTTAATTATTGTTGTTTTTTAATTATTATTCTTAACTCTGTTGGAGAAGTTAATATGGTTTCTACCGTTTGTTCTAAAGTTTCATCTATAAATGTGTCACTGATGTTTACTAGATATTTTGTTTGTAGTTTTAATGTATTATGTTATTTTTTCAGGTACGCTAAATCGGATACACTCGGATTAAAATCTCAGTAAGTACAAAGTAGTAAATCCAATAAAAATTTATGATAACCACCTGTAACATTATATAGAAATTTGAATTTACAAGAATTAAAAAATTCTTTTAGGACTGAATGAGTTTGAATCGTAGTAAAAAATATTTTTTATCAGATACGATTTTTGTTTGTTAATACATATTTGTTGTTAATACGTATTTGTTAATACGATTCTTGTAAAGCATTTACCAAAATCTGGTTGTTTTGTTTCTTATATTTACTCAAGAATTTAATTCTGAAATTAAGAATAGCGTTGATTACATTCACGGGCTACGCCTGATTCATGCACTTTCTGTTCAGCGTACAGCCATCACCATTTGCCGTTTGTTCGCTATGCTCACATATGCGTAACAAAAATTACCTTCAATCATGGAAAATAAACTCAGCATCCAAAATTTTATATTTAAAAAAAACTGTGATCCAAATTATCAGCCGTATTGCAGCTTATCTCTGTATACTTTTTTCTCAAAGTTTTTTTGTCGGTATGAAATATTTCCTTTAATACTGAATCAAAATTAATGTTTGACAAGCCATTTTGAAGATTATTTTCCCCTCTAATGACAAAAAATAAGTAAATACGAGGTGTGTTAAGAAAGTAACGAGCATTTTTAAATTTCGCGGGCTCGAAAAGTTCGATTGTCAAACATTCTTTTTTATTATGTTGGTATACATGCCCTTGAAGTATGATAAAACTTTCGTCTGTTGTCATTGTTGACTTTGTCTGTGACAGCCACTAAGGTTAGACGTGTTTTTATGACCTCGGCTATTTTCGTTTGTTAAAAGAAATGGATCAAAGAATTTGTATAAAATTTTGCGTAAAGGTAACAAAGTGTGTGAAATGTTATCAAAGGCCTATGGTGAGTCTGCTATGAGTAAAGCAAGAGTTTACGAGTGGTATAAGCGTTTCTAAGAAGGCCGTGAAGACGTTGAAGATGACGAACGCCCTGGACGCCCAGCACATCAACAACCGATGGAAAAAGTGAAAGAAATGGTTATGAACAATCGCCGAATCACATTTAGAGAAGTCCCTGATGATGTTGGCATATCGACTGGATCATGTCATAACATTGTTTCCAGAGTTTTGTGTATAAAACGTATGGCAGCAAAATTCGTTCCAAAATTGTTGAATTTTGAACAAAAACAGCAGCGAATGGAAGTTGCTCAGGAGTCACTAAATGAAGTCAACGACGATGCTGAATTACTGAAACGTATTATAACAGGTGACGAAATATGGGTTTACTGATATGACGTCGAAACTAAGGCTCAATCAATCCAGTGGAGGCATTCTGGCTCGTCAAGACCGAAAAAGGCTCGACAAATGCGGTCGAACGTAAAGGTTATGCTCACAGTGTTCTTCGATATTAATGGCATAGGGCATGATGAATTCCTGCCACCAGGTGAAACCTGCCATAAGGAGTATTACCTACAAGTTCAACGCCGTTTGCCTGAAGCAATCCGAAAAAAAAACCGCCCGGATCTGTGGAAAAACAATTGATGGCTTTGAACCACGATAATGCACCAGCTCACACTTCGTTGCTTGTTCGTGAATTTTTGGTCAAAAACAGTACTGTAACGATGCCCCAGCCTCCATATTCGCCAGACATGGCTCCGTGTGATTTTTTCCTATTTCCAAAAATAAAGAGAACCTTAAAGGGCCGTCGTTTTACAGCCGTAGATGACATTAAAAGCGCATCGCTGAAAGAAAAAAGGCTATCTCAAAGATCGAGTTTGAGAAGTGTTTCGAGGATTGGAAGAAGTGCTGGCACATGTGCATAATCTCCAATGGGGACTATTTTGAAGGCTTCAACATCAATGTAGAAGAATAAATAAATGTTTTGTGCAAAAAATTAAAATTCTCGTTACTTTCTGAACACACCTCGTATATTAAAATTAACATTTTCTTTAAAATGCTGGAAACTTATCAGGTTCAACATTAGGTCACAAAGGGTTTCTTCAATATTGTCCGTAGCCATTATGACGATATCATCGGCGTAACCAAATCAGGTTCGGCCTTTCTCGGTCAACTACTCAAGTTACTATAACGTAAAGCACTGGAAAAGTATGAAATGGCTCAAAAGTGCGGTTGTGCTAGAAGAGATATAGATACCACTATGAAACAATACACATTACACCAGTGGATATCATTATTTTGAAGAAATGGTTGTTCTTTAAATCAGTTATTTATTGGACATTACCTTTGCCCATTTTCAGTATAAGGTTTATGACTTGAAATGTATAGGGTAGATGTACACAGTTACCATTAATTATTTCGTCGTGTTTTTTTACCATGGATTACGTAACGAGAGTTAAACGAACTTTTTGTTGAGAGATAAAACTTGATCCACTAAATAAAACATTTAGCGAGAGGGTGCCGGACCTATTAGGCACGATTAATAAGATTTCTTTGGCGCAGATAGAATAGAACGGAAAGCTGGAGCGATTTGTCTGCGTCAGTTTTTCGTGATGACTCCTCCTCTCTCCAAGTTAATCTAACTTTATTGTACTAAGTGGAAGTAGAGATAATTTTAAGTAACGAGATACGTTTGACAAAATTCCATTTACTTTATCATTGAAGTACTAACACAGACAAAATAAGATAAACTTAATGAATGGGACAAAAAGTACATGGATCTACTTTCAGATAGCTTTGGTTCATGCAAATAGTTTCTGTATGTTTTCTCTGTACTCGAATGCTGGACGAATTTTTTTTTGGTATTTAAATCAAATTATAATTTGTTTTTATCTTATACAAAACACTGATTAAATTATAATTGATATTGTTTTGTAGAATTTTAATTACTACATCCTCGATTTGATATTTTTAAATGTAATTCGCAATTTTGTATTCGTTGTTCTCGTGTATTGCATTAAACCTTTGCTATAACCAAGAACAATAATTTCTCTCACACTTATTAAGTTTCAGTAAACAATTGCCCATTCGTTCGACTATCACAGTTAGTGTATCACACACACACACACACACACACACACACACACACACACACACACACACACACACACACACACACACACACACCATTACTTCAATTCTATTTGAGATAACTTCGTTTGAGATATCGTTTGTTTAAAATTAACTAATTATTGTTTGAAACTCACTAATGCTTAAAACCACAACGACTATTCGATAATACAATTGTTATAGAAATGCTTTCCGTCAGATTTGTTTCTGACAAAATGTGCTCGGCAAATTCAATTCAATCACTGCCTTTCCTTTTATTTTTAAACTAGTCGCTAGTAAAACAAGCTGTGCAAAGAAATGATACAGTGAGCACAAAATCAATTTTAATAGAAGTAACAGTATTACAGCAAATAAAAGAAGATTTAATTAAGCTAATGTTTTAGTCTTTTTGGAAAAAAACGGACCTTGACCACCGTAAATAATTCATAACCTATTATGATACACGTTTTTTAAAACGTGATTCCATAATTGTTCAGCATTAAGATGTACTTAAATTGTAAATTTTAATGTACTTAAATTGAACTAGAATTGAAAATTTTCTGTTAAATTGCAGCTAATTCATGCATTATTTAGTGCTACTTAAGATGGCGAAAAAATATTTTTGAAAAAGTGTCAACAAAATTATAAGAAAAACATTTTAGGGCTGAAGTTGACAGCATTTTCAAACGGTTGAACAAATTTTTCAGGTTAACGTTCAAATAACGAACTTCCTTAAACTATTACTTAATTCCTGTTTTAAAAGATTTTTTGAAAATTGCACACACACACACACACACACACACACACACACACACACACACACACACACACACACACCAAAGAATGGCCAAGTGTTCAAGACCGATGTTAATGTCACAAGGCTAAAAATCACATTATGGCGCCTATAGCAACTTTTTTTTAAAGAAACTCGAAATATGTTTTTAATCAGATGGCTTAACCCGCAGGCTGATTATTTTATCATTGTCCACTTCTTTAAATTAGATTCATGTAAACTATTGATCTGTAAATTTTAAATCCTGTAATGCGGAGGTCTTCATTTTTCAAGGTGTTTAAACGTGATCGCCATTTTCCAACATGAAAGCCAATTTTAAAATTTTGAGTAGGATGTATATTTAAAAAAATGTTACATAAATACTGTTATTTTCACCGGTAACACTGTATTAAGAATATTTTTTAGGTTATAAATTTTACTTCGTCTTAAAATGTGTTACCTGGTAATTATTATTAGGCCTACTCATATTAAAACTGTTTATCGCCCGTCCCCACACACAGACAAAGAGTATTTACGTAAATTGTACTTTTTTACATAACATGTAAATTTTAATTAATACGTTTTTAAAGGTACCAAAAAGGTATACTACAAATATTTTGAAACGTGTAAGCACCTAGTATTCGAAAACGATAGGGTTTGTGAAGAAATCATAAATGATAAAACCATCTTAACAAATATTGTAGTAATTTGTCATTTTAAGTTAGCTGCCATATTGGAAAATAGTAGTAATTTTTCTCATACTTCTTCTGTGTTCATAACGTTTGTTTATCTGTTTAGAAATGATCTGTTTAAAATGATACTTAAACCAGCGACACAATTCAGTGTTCTTTGATACATTTTCAATTAATCACTTCATTCATTAATTATAATGTATTACAATTTTATATGAGAAAAATGTTCTAGAATGCTACATTAAAGATGGTGCCACTTAACAATACCCGAAACGCCTCTTTTAAGTTGTACATACCGTTATTACAAATTCGTGAATGAATACAAATACATTGTTTATTTTTTGTTATTGTAAAGGACAATGTTATATCGCTAAAACGTTGTTTTAATCAAGACTTTTTTAATTCTGCAAAACTAATTTTAGCTATCTCTAAAGTTCACCAAATACAATTTTTCGACAGATCAGTAATTTTAGAATAATTCCTAAAAAAATTATAACGAGCTGCTGTGGGGGTAGGTGCAGTTATAGACACTTCATAATGAAAGGTAAAATGTTCTGAGGGAAGTTTATAATACTTTTATAACTCCACCCTATTTTTAACCCCCAGCGACAAGCAGTGACCTACTTCCATCCCTTAGATAAGTCCCGAGCTAAATAAATATTTATACTATAACTGTAATCTGTTTAATATAGCGGATGCAATATTGTTGATAATCTCAGCATTCTCATATCATTTTTACTGCAAATCTGAACATTTAATTATTTACTAGACAATGCTTGCATTGTTCGTGGGCAACTGCCATCGTAGCGCACGGATAAACACGTAAAAATAAAACGACTATTTTCAATAAATATATTCATGAAATAAATATCTGTTTCTTACGCATGGATGCCCCTAAACTTATTTTTATGCATTTTTTACTTGTACTTTTCAAGTTTTGTAACCCATTTTGCAAATCTAAACTACTCAGCTTGTCCCGGGATGCTGTTCAGTTCTAACCGCACGGCCATGTAGTGCTTGCGGTATCACATAAAGTTGCAGGCGCTCACAGATACATACTGACGAAAAAATTGTTCTTAAAGCTGTTAAATGTTTAGTGTATTTTCAAAATAAATATTGCAAAATCATTATACGAATCTTTCGGATTCAATTACTTCTCAAAGTCAATTCATCTATCTTTTTTTCTTACATTTCCGTCTTATATGAATATTGGTAATTCAACTACGAGTTCCAAATTTGAAATAAACGAAATTTACTGTACGGGAATAAATAGAAACAATCTATATTAGTCAGAGTTTATTTTCCCCGATGTACAGCTGACTCGTAAATACAGTAGAGTCTCTATTAATAACAATTAATAACAATTCCCGAGACAGGTGGCGTGACAGGTGACAGAATAGACAGATAACAGAAATAGACAATACGTATTTTCGACGATCAATAAAAAACATTCTGCACTCTGTTTATGTTATTATTATAATATATTATAATACTAGCTGTTACCCGTTGCGGCTTTGCCTGCAATTATAATGTAGGCAATAAAATTTATAGTCGATTTTCAAAATCAGAATAGGTCATTTCATTTTAATATATGTTACATAAATTAAATGTAAATGTAAATATACTATTTACAATATTATACGATTTATGGTTTTCGGCCAAGAAATATACATTTTTGCTACTCGATACTCTAAAACATGGTCCTGTCATATTTTAATAAAATACAGTATTATTAAAAAGTCACTATTATTCAATTAAACTGGAATAGTATTGTGTTTATCTCAGGTACCTAAACCGTGTTCATATCAAATTTAATCTCAATTGGTCCAGTAGTTAAATTGTGATTGAATAACAAACAAATAAACAAAAACAAACTTTCAGAAAAATAATATGATTACCTGTTACCCGTCACGGCTTTTCCCGCAATCGTAATATACATTAAAGATCACGCATGACCGTGTTAGGACCAACAACCGTGTCAGTTAGGTTATGGTGTATTTTTTTTTAAAATAAAGGTTTTTAACACACCACCGTGTTAGTTAAGTTATGGAGTACTCTTTAAAAAAAAATAAGGCTTTTTCCTGCATCACCGTATTATGCCCAACAACCGTGCCAGTTAGGTTCTGAAGTACTCTTTTTTAAAAAAATAAATAAAGGTTTTTTTAATACATCACCGCGTTAGGCCTAACAACCATGTTAGTTAACTTATGGAGTATTCTTTAAAAAAAAATATAAACATTTTTCACGCATCACCATGTTAGACTTAACTACCGTGTCAGTTAAGGTTTGGAGTACTCTTTAAAAAATAACGGTTTTTTCACACATCGCCATGATAGGCCCAACAACCATGTCAGTTATGATATGTGGTATTCTTTAAAAAAAAATATAAAGGTTTTTCACGCATCACTGTGTTAGGCCTAACAACCGTGTTAGTTAAGTTATGGAGTACTCTTTAAAAAAAATATAACGGTTTTTTTCATGCGTCACCTTATTAGGCCCAACAACCGTGTCAATTAGGTTATAAGTACTATTTAAAAAAAAATTAATAAAGGTTTTTTAATGGATCACCGTGTTAGGTATAACAACCATGTTAGTTAGCTTATGGAGTATTCTTTTAAAAAAATATAAAGTATTTTTCACGCATTACCATGTTAGACCTAACAACCGTGTCAGTTAAGGTTTTCAGTACTATTTAAAAAAAATAAAGTTTTTTTCACACATTACCGTGATAGGCCCAACAACCGTGTCAGTTAGGATATGTAGTATTCTTTAAAAAAATATAAAGGTTTTTCACGCATCACCGTGTTAGGCCTAACAACCGTGTCAATTAGGTTATGTAGTATTCTTTAAAAAATTAAAGGTTTTCTTCACACATCACCGTGATAGGCTCAACATCAGTATCAGTTATGTTATGTAGTATTCTTTAAAACAATATATAGGTTTTTTCACGCATCACTGTGTTAGGCCTAACAATCATGTCAATTAGGATATGTAGTATTCTTTAAAAAAATATAAAGGTTTTTCACGCATCACCGTGTTAGGCCTAAATACCGTGTCAATTAGGTTATGTAGTTTTCTAAAATAAAATAAAGGTTTTTTTTCACACATCACCATGATTGGCCCAACAAACGTGTCAGTTGGGATATGTAGTAGTCTTTAAAAAAATATAAAGGTTTTTTCACGTATCACCGTGATAGGCCCAACAACCGTGTCAGGATATATAGTAGGCTATTTTAATAAAAATATAAAGATTTTTTCACGCATCACCTTGTTAGGCCTAACAACCGTGACAGTTTGTTTATGCTGTATTCTTTTAAAAAATTGGTTTCTTATCACCCAAAACCCGTGTTAGACGTATTTTTATTGTTTTACCGATTTACAACACGTTACTGATTTTCGCCGGGTAGCAATTTTGAGGTTATGTTGGTCACTTTTATTTTCGATTTTATCGTACTTCTCGTGCATTCATATTTTGTATTCTTGCTTTTTGGCACATTATACTATTTTGGCATAATACTATAAAATAAGGCATAAAATGCTTATTTTAGTAACAAAAATATCGAAAAATAAGGATATGCTTCACTGCATGTTTACCATAATGTAATTACACAAATATATATACTACCTTACAATTGGCACTCTGTGTAGGGATTTTTTTACATTTAATATTGAAAATTCAACACAAAGTAACAAATTAAAGTCAGTTTTGAAAAAAATTTCAACTAAAATATTGAAAATGTTACATTAAAAGCAATAATTTTGCAATAAATAAAACACAGATTATGATTCTTAAAATAGAATTGAATCTATCTTTATCTCAGGTACCTAAATCACATGTCCAGTAAATAACTACAGTTAACAGATGTTACAAAACTAAAAACTGATAATTATTTTGGGCTGGGTAAGTAGTATAATGACGTTTTGTAAAACGGGAATAGGCCTATATGTATCTCTGATACTTAAACCATATACGTACCAAATTTCACTTTAATTGGTCCAGTGGTTAAAGCGTGATTGAATAACAAACAAACAAACAAACAAACAAACACACAAACTTTCAGAAATATAATATGAATTAGATATATTACAATATATTTAATATATTATTATTATAACATAAAATGTTTTTATTAATACTGTTTTGTAAAATGTAGTAAAGTTCTTACATTTTCTATTTATAGTATCTCTAATTATGTATACACAAATTTTAAATGCATAGGTTTTAATACAGTAAATTATCCGTATTTAACCCTTTCGCAAGTATTCATATTAGATATGCGAGAGCACAGTGCGCGCCACTTAGAGTAGGTCAGTGTTACGTGATCGCCTTACACGCTGAATGGTATTATCGTAAATAGTGTAACAATAGAAATATTCACGCAATGATTCAGAATTGGTTGAAACTATTTGAAGTGTTTCTTGCCTACGGTAGCAAACAGTAATTTCAGTTTCCGTCGCTTATGCTATAAATAAGTCGTGTCTAGCTACAGTGTTTTGTTTTGTCTAGAATGATACTTATTTATTACAAATTATTTACTGTGGAAAACTGTTTAAAAATAACAGATAACAAAATCAACCTGACTGGAACGTATTAGATGCATATTTTGGGGTTCGAGATCGAGGTGGTGGATCTTTAGCCACTTTAGACCACCTAGATCAGCCACTCACATATAGATTGGGAGCAAGCTTATATGAGCACTTAAGATAACTTAATAACACAATTCAAAGAACTACTGATCGTGTGATAACTAAGAAATAGGAAAATAAGAGATGTATTACAATATAATCCAGGGGTCACTACACTGACAGTTATAGCCAAAACCCGACCGCCGCTAGCCCCCCAACGCCATTTGGCCCCCTTCTCGGCCCAAGATCCAAGTCAGCGCCCTTAGGGGCCAAAAATTAAAGAGCACATACTTAAAAAGAAAACTCACAGCACATACAAGATGGCGTACTTCTCCACTATGGAAAAGCACATGCGCCGACGTCGAAAGTTCAGCGGACAGTCTTCTCTACAATCTCCGGCGAGTCAGTGGGGAGCTTGCGCATGCGCACGGCGCATGACCTAATGGTTAATAGAAACTGACGGTTTCTATAAGGTTGGTGTTCAACTTATTATTTTAAATTATCTACACTCACATACGTCCTGTACTTGTTATATTATAAAGCATTTCGTTATAATATACTGGTATTGGTTTCGATTATTATTATTATTAAATTATGATAGTTTAAGTTACTTTATAGCTCCCAATTAATTGAAAAATATATTTTGTATGTTTGCATGCAATGGTTTTCTCCATTAGATAATATTAGTAAAACGATTAATTTACTAACATTTTCTATTGCGCATTTATAGCTTTAGTTAAGTTAAAAGCACGATCGAGCAACGCTAAATGAACCATATTTTGCACAGCCTTCAAATCTGCAACTTAGAAAATCCTGATAAATTGTGTACCAGTCTCTCATACTGCTTCTGTACAAAGTATGTTGAAAAGAAACTTGGCAATCTTATTACAGTCACACCTTCGCGAACAATAGGCATGTATTCCTTTAATACATTTACTGTGCAGCAACTCTTCATAGAATTTTACTGGAACTCAAAGAAATGAGTTTTTTAGCTTTTGATACTTCAGATGCAAGGCTGGTGAGTCTTTGTACCTTTATGAAAAGTGTAACATCAAGGCTAGTATCAGTAATTCATAAACGAGATTAAAGTTCTGATGAATGAAATACATTTCATGTGATTTTTAACAAGTATTCGAGGCTGTGCGATTGTTATCGAACTTTCAACATAATTTTCTTTATTCAATATGTATTTTAAAAAATGATTCCATCATAATAATTACCATTTAACTCTCCATAAGTTAGCATTTTTAATTTTCAAATTACACTGGAATTACGAAAATGAGCCCTGACCGCAGTCCAATTTAATTTCGTAATTTCAACGGAATTATAAAAATGTGAACTACTAATCTCGTCCCTTATGCTATTATAATAATAGGATAATATAATAATAATCTTATTATAATAGGAACATTGGCTATCATGTTGGCAATTATGATGTTATTTACTGCTGACCTAAATAGATATGCTGTTTAGTGGTCATGTTGAACCACTGGCTAAAGTTTTATACCAGTATGTTATTTGTCTTCCTACATTTCGTTTACCGGCAATTTTACTTTGCGTTATAATTCAGAGTATAAAATACTTTTTTGGATGATTTACAATGTGACTGAAATAGGAGAGTGGTTTTAATTTTGACTGTCTTTATTACTTTCTTACATGTTCCCATCCTCCTCAAAACCTCTTCTTTTCTTATTCTGTGTATCAAACTTAATCCTTAACATTCTCCTATATGTCCAGATTGTATAGGATTTCTTATTGAATGTTTTACACTATAGAAAAGCAACGAAAATTAATGAAAAGGCAGAATTCGAACTAACAGAGTTAAGTTTGGAAAACTGTTGTTTTTAATTCACAGTTTTAAAAATAATGAATGATTAGGTTAGATTAGATTAGGAATTTTGCTCATTGTATCCTATATTTCATCTCCACTGAATGATATCAATTGCTTTGAAATATTTTAAAACAGAATTTGATTTGAATTAAGATCGTGAAATCTGATTTTCATAAAGTTGAAGTTATCAAATCATGAATTTTCAAAGGTTTTGATTTACCATTATTTTGGAATTATTAGATACTTCGATACATAACGAACTTGTTTAGCGCACGCGCGCACACACACACACACACACACACACACACACACACACACACACACACACACACACACACACACACACACACACACACACACACACACACACACATGCAACACTCACACGTAGAGAGAGAGAGAGAGAGAGAGAGAGAAGAAAATAATCTATAAGTAAAAAATTTTGTTTATTATAAAAAATATTTATTTATAAAAATAATATCTTTGTACTACATGTACTTTATTATTCCAGGTTTTACATTTTAAGAACAACTACTGAATCTCTCTCCTAGGTATACTTTTGCCGAGCCTGACAAACATGTGACGGGAAAATCTGTACGTAATTGGATTGCATCAGATTAATCCCGCCAGAGTGCTTAACTGGTGCGCGCACGCATAGAACGCTCTCGAGCTTTAATCTGTCAAGGCTGTTTTACTACAACGAATTATTGCTGGTACTAATGAATGTGTAGTACCATTTTTTTAAACCGTATTTTTACACTGAGAACATCATATGATTTAGCAAAGTGTTTCTTCTCTGTCTGCTTTATCGCTAATGTTTCTCTCCTACTGTATAAGCCAGAAAAAGTGACTAGCCTACTTCGTTAAGTACCAGTAATTAAACAAACGGAAGAAAAATATCAAAAAATATAATGGTTCTTAAAAATTTTAGTTTTTATAATAATCATATAAGAGTAAAAAAAGGGGGAAAGATTAAAAAGAAAATACTTACAATAAAATACAGATTACTTACCAAACACTACATTTAACAATTTCTGTTACTGAACCAAAAATAAAAATCATTTATCGCGCTTTCTCTTCCTTTTTATTTCGATTACGATATTTTTTTTTTTGGAAAAAACGACAAATTAACATAGCTAGTTTTTAACAACATAACCTGAAACTTGTTATGTAGCTTATCAGATGCTCAATGAAACAGCTGATAGCTACGAATTAATATAAAACAACTACTGATATTTTACTATTACATATTTTTCCAACATTAAATTAACGACTCATTTCATCAGTCAAACCTATTAGTAGTTTCCGTAATGTACAGGTTATCACGTGCGCCTCACACGCACAAGTTCCTCGGTTTGATACCGGGCGGAAACAGGAAATTTTAATTATGATTAATTTAATATGGGACTTTCGACACGAAAAATATACTATTATCTATCAATATAAAGTTGTACACAATATAAAGCATGACACATGTTAAAAAAAGATTTGTATTTGAACCTAAGAATTTCAAAAATACTACATTGTTGAAATTATATTTGCAGCCTTATATTTTCTACTCTCTAGCTACAGTTGGTAGGAAATTTCACCTTTATGCCATCTTGATACAATGGTAGTAAACATAGTCTCGAGTATGCATGAATTTCAATCAGGCTATAAATAGAAATAACGTAATATATTTGTTTACTCAAAGTAATTAAATTATTTAATGGGATAGTATGAAATGTATAATATAAAACAATTATGCGCCAAATTATTATTTCAAATAGATAAGCATTTCGAAAGGTTTGATTTTATTAACGGAATTGCTGCTTAGAAATGAATGTTTGTCAAATTTGTGTTTTATTATCAAATAATACTGTAATGTTATAAGATTTAAAATAAATTTTAAGAAAGAAACAATTGAATTTTTTGATGATATGGAGTTCAGTTAATTTTTAATACTCAACTTGTGTTCTCTTAAATACAAAAACAATCTAGTAATAACTGTTGTTTAAGAGATGGAACTATTTTTAGAACGTGATAACCAGTAATGAATAAATGAAAAATATTTTACAAGTATGTTTTCGCCAATTAGAATGTACCTAAAAGCGTGACTGTACATTTGCCTTATATGTTTCCCTTAGAGTATTACTTCATATCTAAACACAAACGTGAACTATGTTCCTACTTTTATTTTTTGCACGTACAAAACGCTTATTTATTTTAAATAACAATAACAGTTTATAAACTGACATAGTTTAAACGTATTTCTTTTAGGTTATGTCATTAATCATTTGAATTACTTTAAAATTTTAAGTAGATTTACATTTTATTTATCCTATGATGGAAAGTTAAACGTTTAAGTGGAATATATATTAACTATTTTTAAAATTACAAAATTTTGAAAAATCAAAACACAAATTTGTAAAATAATTGGTGCAAAAATAGCATTAGCAAAAATGTGTTACATTCAATTGTTTCTTTACAAAAGATCCGGTTCATAGGCTATTAAAAAAATCGGATTATCGTTTAATATTTTTAAACTTTGGTAATACATGAAGATTCTAAACTCGACTTAAAGTATCATATTTAAAATGGGTTTTTGTCTGTTTTGATTCAAACATAGCATGAAAATCTGTTTTGGTAATAACTTGGGCTAGTTTGTCGTCTAGCGAAATCCGACCAACAGTTTCAAAATGGTGGGCATTTTAGATCATAAAAAGATTATTTTTTCTTATACTTTCTTTAATTATGACGTCACCATCATGATCATCAACTAACTTCGACATTAGCGTTAAAACTAGCAGGCAGAAATTTGCATTTAAATTGTCAAACACCATTAAAAGTATTATAAATGAAAATGTTTAAGGCAGTGTTAGATACAAAAATTATTGCTGGAAATCTGCTTCTATCACGTCAACGAGACAGCTTAGTGTAAAGGTTTTGTCTGGGGGTTATAAAATTGCAGTGTTAGTAATAAAAAAAAAACTAAAAACATAATTTCTTGTTAACAGCCTTCAAACACTCGAAGTTTAGATTAGGTTATGTTTTTGTTTTTGTCGACACCTCGCTTTTTAGTCAATTATTCTTTTAACTGAAAAAAGTTTTGTTTATTGTTTTAAAAGAATTATATTTTTGTCTTATAAAGTGTTTGTAAAATTAAAGTTTAACTTCAAAAGTTCCAATCAGCTGATACGGTATCGTGAAATGTATACTATTTTGTTTTACTTTCAGTAATGTCACTTTTGTAATGCATAAGTCTATACCAAAGGCTGACATATTTTATTATTTATGTCAGTTATTATAGGATTTGTTTAAACATCAACTATAGATTAAAACAAGGAAAATTTTAAATATATTTTACTTTACTCCTTTTTTTGTTTCTTTTGATATTTAAACTTAAGGAAAATCATGCGTCCTGAAAATTGTTTTCACACCCTGTACACAGTTTCAGCATTTTTGACGAATTTATGAAGAAGATGTTGAATCAAAATTTATCAGTTGATGTGTAACTTCTCTTGATTTTTAGCACAAAAACACCTTATTTCTATTTGACGTTAGCACAGCGTCAACAATATAAGTTTATTTACAAAAGAATAACAGCTTGTTCTGCCTTCCAGTGTAAATATTTCATTGCAAACATTGCCAGCTCGAGGGGGAGAGAATATCAACGCTATCAACTCTTTCCGATTTCATTTTCCTTCTCGCAGGCAAGATTGGAAACAATACTTTTCAATCTTAATATTTTAATGAAAAAAATATTGACACAGTATGGGGGAGGGACCGAATCTTGGTTAAACTGAGTCTGAACGTAACGAGATGTTTTTATTTATATTTTTGTTGACAGAGTAAACGGAGATTGTAAGTAAATCTTGGCTTTAAAAATGTGATAATGTTTATAACCACGAGTCACGAAGGAAAAACTATATTTGTAGACATTACAGCAAATTCTTTTGTGTTTTCTAACAAATATAAAAAAGCAAAGTTTTACTATTAGAGTTTGTTACAAAATTACGGTAATAAAAAAATGTTAAAATGTTAAAAATTTGTTTACAAATATTAAGCCTCTTAAAAAATAGATTTTTTTACTCAAAAATGTTGACGTACAATTTCTTTTAAGAAAATGCAGCACCTTTTCAGAAAAACATAAACAAGAAAGTTTAAAACACAACAGACATTAAAAAATGTATTAATAATTTCGAGTAAAAAAATTGTGGAACTTAACTGTTACTCTCATGCTAAGGAAGCGAAAAAGTAACAAAATATTACTAATTTTTGTAAGCATATCTAACTTAACTTTTTGTAATCAGTATTAAAGAAATTCAAAAAGGAACCACCGCAGATACATTCTCGTATTTCTAGTAAAAATGTCAAATGTTAATTTATACACATTTTAAAGGTGAAATAAAATTTTCAGAAAATAATATGTAAGATAAAAACATTTTAAATTTGTTTATATTTTTAAATTACAGTAATTGTTAAATTGTTGAACATTTGAAAACATTTGATAGTAAACTGAAAGGCATTGTAAAGTGTGTTGACGAATTAGTTAACAAAAAACATTTATCTAAATGTAGAAAGTCTGTCTTATTTAGGTCGTAACTGGATTCGTGAACGAACAATTGTATCCCAAAAAACACTTACGTGAATGAAATAAGCGATACTATTTTTTGAGAGATTGTCAGGTAAATGTAGAATTTAGAGATCGAAACTGTGGTAAACTTGGAAGATACAGTGCTTTAAGTAACAGTTTTTAAGTCAGTGTTATCCACAGGAATTTTTAAAAGTCACTGAGTTAATCTAGACTTGCTCAACATTACATCAAACTGAAAGTAGGAATACCTGTAATATTGTTACACAGTCTTAATCTCTGCAATTGTACAAGATTGCTGGCTAAGTTATTACGGACTCACTGGACAGATGTCACACATTCCAGGAATCTCGATCATTCTACTGGCATACAATATTCATTTAAAGTACTACAGTTTCCCGTCAAAATATCATTTTCTATAACCATATATAAACCAAAATGTTTAAACATACAAATACCTATCGTTACTCAAATAATCAATATCTGTAGTAACGACAATTATAAATGTAATTGTTGAAAATTTTTAAAAATAGTCCTATTACTTATTTTTATAATATAGTTTAAATTTAATAATAATACCACCATCTGTTTTCAAATTTAACTAAAAAAAGTAATTAGCTTCATGTTACTTACACGCAAAGTTTGAAATTTGTTATTATTCACTCGTTTTTGTGGTTCAAAATCACTTTGTCATTTATAGTGCTTCAACGTCCGTTTTATGTTCAGTTTTTACCCAAGAACTTAGTAATGTTTAAATTATTCTCGCACGGCCAATTATAATATCTGTTTATCAAAAATTAATATTCACACAATCAATTTATTTTGATAACGTTTATAAATACGACAAGGATAGTTCCAGTGAGAAAGTATGATAAAATTTAAAAACCATTACATTACCATGGAAATACATAAGTTCTTGGATAAAACCTGAACATAAAACGGACACGTTGAAACACTATAAATAACAAAGTATGATTTTGAACCACAAAAACGAGTGAATAATAAAAAATTTCAAAATTTGCGTGTAAGTAACATGAAGCTAATTATTTTTTAAAAGTTAAATTTGATAACCGAGGGTCGTATTATTAATAAATTTAAACTATAATATAAAAATACGTAATATGCCATTTATTTTTAATATTCAACAATTACATTTCTAATTGTCGTTACTACAGATATTGATTATTTAAATAACGATGGGTATTGCATCCAGTGTAGAAAAAAATTTTTTTTTTAATTTTAAAAATCTGTCAAAGTGTTGTAGTTTTATATCACGTTATGGTATAAATTGTTGATGCAATTGAATATGTATATAGGCACACGCTGGTTGATGTTTTTAAGACACCGTCCTGTCTGCTGCGTCTCTGAATTACGCAACTCAAGGTTCGAGACGCCGTTACTGCCGTTGCTACACCCTTACCGTTAACGCTAATCCTTCGTCCTAGTTAGTGTAATTGGCATGGAAGATGAGCACTTAGAAAAAATATATATATATATATATATATATTGATTTGTTATTTTAAGACGGAAAGCACAATGAGGCTATTATAGCCTCCATAAATATAAGTGTTGTGTAAAGTGTTAAAGTCGTAGTGTAGTGTTGTAAGTGTAAGTATGTGTTAGACTCGGGTATCGCGAGGGTCGCCTAAATTTTCTCAATAAGTGCAGCTAATATGCACCTCCTGCAGGGTATAAATATATATACCCTGCAGGGGGTATGTGTGTGTGTGTGTGTGTGTGTGTGTGAACACACACACACACACACACACACACACACACACACACACACACACACACACACGAGGTGTGTTAGCCGCCTCGGTGGCCTAGTTGATAGCGTACTAAGTTTTCACCCCGAGGACCCGGGTTCGATTCCCGGCGAGGGCTTGGCATTTTCATACGCTATAAATCATCACATCGTCTGCATTAGCCCAAGTGTGCACAATAGTCGGACGTTAAAAAAAAAGAAGAAAAAAAATACATGAGGTGTGTTCAGAAAGTAACGAAAATTATTAACTTTTTCGCAGGCTTAGAGAGTCCGATTGTCAAACATTCTTTTTTATTATGTTGGTATACATGCCCTTGAAGTATGATAAAACTTTCAGCTATTTTCATTGTTGACTTTGTCTGTGACAGCCACTAAGGTTAGACGTGTTTTTATCAGCTCGGCGATTTTCGTTTGTTAAAAGAAATGGATCAAATAATTTGTATCAAATTTTGCGTAAAAAATGGAATAAAGTGTAACAAAGTGTGTGAAATGTTAACAAAGGCCTATGGTGAATCTGCTATGAGTAAAGCCAGAGTTTACGGGTGGTATAAGCGTTTCCAAGAAGGCCTTTGAAGACGTTGAAGATGACGAACGCCCTGGACGCCCCAGCACATCAACAACCGATGAAAACGTGAGAAAAGTGAAAGAAATGGTTATGAACAATCGCCGAATCACAATTAGAGAGTTCGCTGATGATGTTGGCGATTGGATCATGTCATGACATTGTTTCCAATGTTTTGTGTATGAAACGCGTGGCAGCAAAATTCGTTCAGAATTGTTGAATTTTGAACAAAAACAGCGGCGAATAGAATTTGCTCAAGAGTCACTAAATGAAGTCAACGACAGTGCAGAATTACTGAAACAGGTGATGAAACATGGGTTTACGGATATGACGTCGAAACTAAGGCTCAATCATCCCAGTGGAGACATTCTGGCTCGCCAAGACCGAAAAAGTCTCGACAAGTGCAGTCGAACGTGAAGGTTATGCTCACTGTGTTCCTCGATATTAATGGCATAGTGCATCAAGAATTCCTGCCACCAGGTGAAACGGTCAATAAGGAGTACTACCTACAAGTGCAACGCCGTTTGCATAAAGCAATCCGAAAAAAACGCCCGGATCTGTGGAAAAACAATTCATAGCTTTTGCACCACGATAATGTACCAGCTCACACTCCATTGATTGTTCGTGAATTTTGGTCAAAAACAGTACTGTAACGATACCCCAGCCTCCATATTTGCCAGACATGGCTCCGTTTGACTTTTTCCTATTTCAAAAAATAAAGAGTAGCTTAAAGGGCCGTCGTTTTACAGCCGTAGATGACATTAGAAGCGCCTCGCTGGAAGAACTAAAGGCTATCTCAAAGATCGAGTTTGAGAAGTGTTTCGAGGATTGGAAGCAGCGCTGGAACAAGTGCATAATCTCCAATGGGGACTATTTTGAAAGCGACAACATCAGTGTAGAAGAATAAATAAATATTTGGTTCAAAAATTAAAATTCTCGTTACTTTCTGACACACCTCGTATATAAGACATACGTAATACATAACATATATGTTTGTTAATATAATTTAGTGTTTCATATAAATATAATTATTTCATTATTTATCTGGCTTCTATTTGTGTTCTTTCATTGTATATGTTTTGCTTTTTTGATTTTCTTGTCGTTGATTCCTTATCTCTTATTTGACTTTCTTCTTCCACTTAAATTATTTCTAGATAATGTGTCATGTTTTTGACAAGTCCTATTCACACAACACAATTTTTTGTGGTCTTAATTTCTGCAGTTTATTCGATCCCATAGTTCAAAACAGAAATTGAAAAGAAAATCAGGTTAGCTATTATGGACACAACACTGTTATGACCAACATTACCAGTGTTATTGTTTTTGTTAATAAGTCATTAGTGTTTTAATGATGCAGTAAGACACACACATTGGGTCTGTCAGGTCGAATCCCGTGAGGCGTAATGTGTGAAATATGTTTTGTTATTGGCCGTAATTATTTGAGATAATTGCTTGGTGTTTGTAAGAAATATTCAGTAAATCGTATTTCAGGTTTTGTAATAAGTGTCTTTTAATTATTACATTACACAACTCATTAAAATTTGGTTCCCTAAGGAAATTAACTGTCATGAAAGATTCGCGAGACAATAGTCACGGCCTTGTTAATAGTAGCGATCTGTTTGGTCTGAACTTACTTACATACCGTTTAAATTTGTAGTTATTCTTGCTTTCAGCTTTCTTTACGTTGAAATAATTAGGCACTTTTTTAATCCATGAAGCCAGTGCATTTCTATTCTTTTATCACATAGTTTCTTTTTTGCTATTAATTTTAATTTTTTTATTATTCCCGTGAAAGAAAGATTTTTCGTAGTGTGTTTTCAAAATATTTATTCTTTCCGCCATTGGCAATTAAATTCTCGTGTTTCTTATACTCATAACAGAAATTGTAAAAAAATAATAACTTTAATTCATCTCAGCACTTTTTATTTAAAACACAAAACAGAAATTATTCTCCTTTAAAAGCTAACAGGCTTCTTATTAAAACAAGTAATGGTTTAAAACCTCAACTGCTACAGTTGTGCACTACTCAACAATGGCACTACTGCAGAAAGTAAGGCCTGGCGACCACCAAATGTGGAGTGGAGCGGAGCGGAATTAAGGTAAACGGTAACCGGAAGCGAAGTTCAGTCAGGTCAAACAACGCGTTTATATCTTTCAAATCTAAATATTTAAGCCTACTTTAACGGATTCTAAGAAACCACTATGTTTAAAAACCGTAACCTAGGTAACGAGAAATAATAACTTTAGAGGCGTGGTTAGTTTGGTGGGGGAAACTGTCAGCTTCAAAGCCGAACTATACAGAGTAGAAGCTATGCGGAGCGAATTAAACACATTACAACAAAACACATTAAACACAAAATCTTCGGTTTTGAATGCTTGGTTCGCTGCGCTCAACATAACTCCGCTCCGCATTTGGTGACCACCCGTCTTCATGTTACCACCGTTAGATTGATGTACTAGCAGCAAATATCTACTTAAGAGAACGTCTCATATCTCAAAACTACCATTGTCGATTGTTGCTTTCTTTAGCTCTTGAACTGTCTAAGATATTTTTCGGTATACGCTATACTTAATATACCTCCAGAGCCAGAAGCACTTTAAATTCAAATTTGGAATATTGTAACCTACAGGAATATTTGTTGGAAATGAATAATGAAGGAATTGCGTTCCAATAATTCGGTTTTTGAAGTTTGATGTAGCAAAACATTTCTGAGTCGTAAATATTTTGACATGTCCTATCATGCTTAAAAACAATTATCTTGTCCTCGTAATTCGGGCATCAAGTTATCTCGACTATTATACAGTATAGTGTAGTCTTGTAGATCTAATTGTAACTGTTTTGGTTAATCCATTTTGTACCATTTAGGAAATATTGGTTCAGTAATAACGTTAGTTTAGAGCATACACCTTTACGTTAGTAGCCTAATTCGTACTACAAAACAAATATAATTAATTTACAATTATTAAACTTCCACTTCATTGAATCTTTACACGAACGATGCATATTATATCTTCCCTGTGTTACAAAATCAAAATTACCGTTCACATATTGCAATACATCTCGGGAAGTACGAGATACATAATGATGTACGAGAGCTGAAGACGTTCAACAAGCTACAACAAATGAATTCTCACTCGAAAAATTCTATGCAAAAACATCAAAGACTCACGGAGAAAAACAAACATACATGTCTAAGGGTTGTCATTGTTGTTTACAAATAATTTTGAAATATTTCAAAAACTAATAAACATTTCATGACTGTGATGACTTACAACACTGCTTCCAACGTGCTAAGTCGATGGAACTCTCATTTGAAAAATTTCACATTGCTGTAATTAGCTACAGTGGTTTGTAAAGTGGTTCACTTTAAAAGACATATAATCTGTAATACGTCTGTCACCATATCAGTTATTGTCTTTTCATTACAGCTGTTTATAATCAATCGTTTAGTCGAGCTACAGCTGATCATATTGGGATAAAAACTAAGAAAACAAAATATTGAAACTTTTAATGTTTGCTTTTGACGAGAGGAGTAAAAAAAAGTCTTCCGAACGGAAGAATGTAACGGAAATGTGGAACGAACGAGCAAACGAATTTTTTCCCTCTTTTCTGCCTTTTTCTTTTTCTTCCTTCTTGTCGATAACAATACAGGTGTATTATATGAAAACGTTGTGTTGCTTTGGTTTCGGTATTTTCCTTATTTGAAGAACACGTGCACGTTGTAACCGCTTATAATAATTCGAAATTAATATAAACGTTTATAATAATTGTTGCTATATATATATATATATATATATATATATATATATATATATATATATATATATATATATATATATATATATATATTTTTAACAACATAAACTAAAACGTATTATAGCCAATATGCTGTTCAATGAAATCAGCTGATCGTTAAGAATTTATATAAAACAGCTGATGTTTTACTATAACTACATTAAATAATAGAATTTAAGCTAGGTTTACATTTATTTAAACAAAATAAGATATTTGTAAATATATCTTCAGACTAATCATATATTCAACAAAGATAGCATTAACAAAAGCTTCGCTTCTGTCGGTAACTCCCCGAGTTCCATAAGTGTACCTTTCTCAATTTATTCATTATTTCAATTTGAGTGCAGATGACGTTAGAAATAAAAACAAAGAATGACAAATATTTAGCTGAAAGTAAAAAAAAGGTTTTAATAGATAATGACAGTTATAATCTTATAAATACATTTATTGTTTTATGAAATATACCTCGATGTATGATTCAAATAATAAGTAAATGAAAGGCAAGGAAAGACGTTGGTAGCATAGAGGGCATGAGGACAGGACGCCGCTTAGTTACATATAATGTGTAGTTTTGTTGTATATTACAATTTTGTTGCCATGGTAACAAGTTAATAATTAGAAAATTAACATGGTTTTTAATGAATATATCAGTTTACAGTGTAACACGGGTACGAGAGAAATCAGAAAATGTCTGTTACATACTTTTGAAAAACTCTGAATTCCTAATTTGCATTTTATATTTACGACAGTGAAGAATTCCAAGTCCTTTAATTATATTTTTTTTATTAGTCGAAAAATATATTATATAATATGATTTTTTTTATTTCTTAATAAATTCGTTAATTACCAATTAATTACAAATTACTCCTTCTGATTTTTTGTTTCACCAAGAAAGGCGCTACTACCTCTATTAATGTTTAATGGCGTTGCATGTTTCAATCCAACAATTAAAACTTATTACAGAAGTCAAAATTTCGTGATTATGGATGATAGAGATGTTATCGTTTGGTTCTTTTCATTGTACACTGGAGTTTACCTCCAACAAATCTATAGAACACCCCTCAAACAGTAAACTACTTACTAGTAGAAAGCTGAGTAGAATTTTTCTTTGTATTAACTTTGCAGTTCACTGCTTAGTATTAAAGTTCGGAACTCGAAGTAGGTTATGTTGAAAGAGGCTTCCGACAGCCCATAATAGAGTACTTACCGAGCTGACAAGCTCCTTAAGTATTC
Source organism: Callitettix versicolor (assembly GCA_022606455.1). Taxonomy (NCBI): domain Eukaryota; kingdom Metazoa; phylum Arthropoda; class Insecta; order Hemiptera; family Cercopidae; genus Callitettix; species Callitettix versicolor. The sequence continues at coordinate 727,505 of CM040191.1, read as the reverse complement.
CTTGATTTACGACAATGCAGCGTCAACTACTGTACAGTGTATTACAGTTCGAAACGTCGATACTTGTGTTTTATCTTAAGATTGGACAACACTGTAACTACTTCCGTAATATAAGTTTATTATTTTAATTACTTTTAAAGCGGCGCTTTTAATGTGATCTTTGGCGAGAGAAGTGAATAGAAAAAAGTCTGCCGAACGAAAGAATGTAACGGAACGCGCAAACGAATTTCGTCTCTTTATTTTACTTTTTTCTTTTCGATAACCAGTACACTTGTATTGTATGAATACGTTATGTTACTTCGTTTTCGTTATTTTTGCTTAGTTGAAGAACATGTGTACGTTGTAACCGTTTATAATACATTCGAAATTAATATAAACGTTTATAATAATTGTTGTTAGTATTTCTACTTTTTAACAACATAACCTTAAATTAATTATAGTTTATCAGCTATTCAATAAAAACAGCTGATCGTTACGAATTAATATAAACCAACTTATCTCTTACTATAACTACAGTAAATCATATCTAAACTAGGTTCAAGTATTTATTTATTTAAACAAAACAAGATATTTGTAAACTATTTTCAAACTACTTATATGTTCTACAAAAACATCAACAAAAGCTTCGCTTTTGTCGGTAACTGTCCGAGTTCCACTCGTACACTTTTTTACGTTATACGACAAAATAGTTTACTTGAAATTTCAAAATATTCTTCCATCGGCAGTTATCTATGAAAGGCCTTCTTGAGTAATAATTTAAATTTTGTACTTATAATGAATTATTTAGGCCTACTACGTAAAATTAATATATTACTATATAGCCCACAAAAAGCTGACAACATATGAGCTAACATGTTTTTATGTTGACAATATGTCAAAAACAAAATAAGCTTAAGCCAGCTGATTGTGGTTGTGTTTAGATTTAGTCAGCATAACAACAATTCAGATGGAAATGTAATAGTTCCAGTTTTGCAATGGGTAACCAAATGTCAAAAACATTTTCCGATAGGGCTGTGAAAAAACAAGTACCACCAAAAACATGTTGTACTCCTAAAATTGGAATGAAAAAATTAAGCTGCCTTTTGCAAAGTTTTTCTCATAAAAAACACTTAAAAGTGTAATAAATCTTCTCGTGCAAGCCTGTCAAGAATTTCAGGGCTCGAGTTTCCATCCAAATAAGATTGTTCAAGAACTAAAAGTACCATTTTATGGAAATCAAGTGGAAAACTTTTTTTGCACAATACCTACTTGCGACTGCTACCGTCACAATTTCTGATGATTGTGCTTTATTTTTACTATTTTATATTTAAGTAAAACTTTAGACACTAGCTATTGCAACTTACATTAGACTTCTTATTGGACTTGTTTTCCAACATAAGTCATCTTCATTCTGAAATGTTGTGTTTTCGTGTGCAATTAGGTCATGCAGGTGACATAATGGGACCTTATTGCTTCGAGGACGCCAGTGGCTGAAGCGTTAACGCACCACATTTTAAGGGATTTTCTTATCGTGAATGAAAATTACTTGGGGTATTTTCAGAAAGATGATGTTAATGGTCATATTCTTTTTACAGAAGGTTTTTCCTTATTTATCATTTCAAGGAAGTTCATTAAGCTGTCAAGCTAGTTTATTGCTGTTACTTTAAATGCAGCAAAAAATTTCATTGAACGTGTTAATAACTTAATTGACATTAACAAAATTCATCGTTTAACCATATTGGTAATATTGTTGTTTCATCAGTCATACAAAATCCAAAAATATATTGACTGTTCAGATAATATAAAAACGTCAGTAAATTTGTGCTAAATTTAGTTCAAGCCTTTAATTCGTTAATTTTCATGGATAATTCCTTCATATATGATTACGCAAAGCATTCCAAAAGGTTCTGTACCATAAATGAAGACATGCTTTATTGAAACTACATATATGGGGTACCTACGGGTTTGTCAGAACACCAAGGAACTCTTATGGCTCGTACGTTTCCATTTTAGACTTTACGATGAATTAAATTGACTTAAAATATATAAAAACTCTGTAAACAAAATTCTCGGAGCAGTAAAAAGTATCCCTGTTAGAGTGCAGCACAGTGCAGGCAAATTTATGTGTACCAAAATAATTGATTGTTAAAAAAATATTGTTAAATGTAATACATAAATTATTATTGTATCAAAGACTTAAATAATTATTGACCGAATCGGTTTAGAAAGTAGAATCGGTAAGACAAACTAGGCCAGTTTTAATATGAAAAATCATTAAATAAAAGGCTCTGCTTTTAGTAAATAGTAAATAGTGCAGCCTAATTTAGGTATGTAATGTAAAATCCTGTTATTGTATGTTTCATTTGTAAATATTTCAATAAAGTACATATTAGACGTCAGTCATTAATTTTATTGTTTGTAGTTTTAAATACGAAAATATAACACAGAAATGCCTATTGTATTAAATAACCTAAATACAATGAATGACATTGCATTATTAACATAGTCACATAAGTATAAAATATAATTATAACGTCTATTTTTAACGTTCATATTGGTTAGAGATAATAGGCCTACATGGTTTTGCAACTATTTTACTTATTAAGATACTTACAGTTATCTTAAAATACAAGTATGTCATTAAAGATTAGTGTTTTTTAGTAGTTAAATACCAGCCAGTTGTATTTCTTAGGTGATGTTCAACTTTTTTCAGTACATTGTTGTATATTATTCATTTATTTTTCCAATTAACTGCGAAAGGTCGGATTGATCCACTAGTACATAATATATTTAATTTTTTCAACCACAGAATTTTTTTGTTTCCAAAAATTATAGTTTTTTTTTATAAAGTTTGTGTAAATACTTGATTATCTCATTGAATATCCCAATAGAGGAACTTAGTTATTTAAAAACAAGAAATCGTTCCGTTGTAGGCCAAAAACGTGTAATTGTAAAAGCAGCTCATGTTTTTCTTTATTAAATTGCGTAACATGTAAGTTCTCTTCCAGGCACGATTAAACAACCCTAATTTAAACGAGTACGTAACAAACTAAGTGCCCCTGGTTATGTGTTATCAACATATTATATATTAAAAGATTTATTTATGACAAACATAATATTACTTCAATAGCCAGTGCAGATAGCAGAAACTCATTTCACTGTGACGTATGCAGTAAATCAAACATTAAACTATGTACTGTTGCGCTGTAAGAGGTAAGCGCCTGTAACTACCCTTAATAGAGAGGGAAGGTTTGGTATTAACATTATATGTAAAATAAGGGATGAACCATTAACCTGAGTTAGTAAAGGTGCTGAATACACAGAGTGTAGTTTAGTTTCACCCACCCTCAGAATTTATATGTAAATGTTGTACTCTTACTTGCTGTGTTGATCTGCGTTGCTCGGGTTACTGTAGGTCATTTCATTGTTGGAAATCTACTCCATAAATTTGAAATTATAAGCTCAAAACTGTCTTGTTTTTATGCGACGTTAAAGTGCTGCGACGGGTGGAGACAATGTTAAGCAAATAGCTGATTTCAAACTATTGTTATTTCCATAATTAACTGAAGTTTAATTTCATTGTTTTATTTATAATTGTTTATTATAAGTAATGAGTTATTATAACCGAAATGTTTATTATAGTGTAACAGTGATAAGTGCGATAAATAACCAATTACATTAGTTTTAGATTGCGTTTCAAAATAATCTATTTTCGCAAGTTACTGGGGGAACATTAACGACAAGTTTAATTACAACCTTTTAAAAATTAACCAATTAAAAATTACCCATTAATTAACCCATTGAACAGTTTAATTAACCCATTAAAAATTACAATCAAAATCTATATTTAAGCAATCGTACTTCTTTGGACTTGTCTCCAAAGTCCTTCGAAGGTGGTGAGTAAACGATGTTGTCCAATGATCCGCAACTATCTGTACAGCTTAATATTTGTAAGTACACAAAGTTTATACATAACATTCATAGCTACAGTTTATTTACTTTAGATTTTAACTTTTGCACAGTATATTTGATTCTGTATATTCAGGATATGTTCAAAATTAGTGATTTAGTTAAAGTTCCGGATCTAATCCGACAATTTGCGTATATAATTTTAGAAGTTTGGTAAGTTATCGTTTCAGTTGTATAGTATAAGAAAGTTAGAGCAGTACCCATCTAACCGAATATCTAAGGAATGTCCACTGGCGTGAGCGCGTGACTTCGCACAAAGAAGAGATGGGTAAAGTTTACCGCAAACATTTCTGAGTAACGAGATTTTGATGTTTGATCTCCTAACGCGTGACCGCAGAGAGCAATTAGGAGATGTGAATTCCGAAGCTTACAGAGTAAAAACACAGCGATGTAGCGCTCGTGGACTGTTACACTGTAAAGGCATATTGTCTGGTGTGTGCATGCAGAACGAGTAAGGTTTTTAAGCTGGCGTAAGGACGCGTAGGGTGTGACCTTGATCGTTTTTATTTACCATCCCTCCAAGCGTGAATTTTGGTAAAAACGTCGTTTTTTCTGGCTACATGAAAGTAACTGACCATTCAATAGTGCATTGCTATTACTTATTACGGTTGGCGCTAGGATTTTTTTTTTATTTGTATTTCAAGGCGAAAAGCACATTGAGGCTATTATCGCCTCCCTTAATGTAAGTGTGAGTGTAAAATGTTAAAGTCCTAAGTGTAATGTTGTAAGTGTAAGTGTGTATTAGTTTCGGATACCGCGAGGGACGTCGAAACCCTCTTAATAGGTGTAGCTAGTCTGCACCCAATGCGGGGGTTGGCGCTAGGAGTTGATGCTACTAAAAAACGAAACTTTTTATCTCTTAAAACATCTCGTGTTGCGTCCCCTTGTGGCCTGATGTTTAATAAGAGTTCCGATTGGTCGTAGGATATGGTCGCAGGTTACCAATTGCGTTATCCGTATTGCATTAGCAAACTGTCACTGTTAGAATATTTTTTAAAAGAAATTTTAGAGTTACTTTACATAATAATATAATTTTTATTTTAGTTCTAATATCAACATTCTATTATTGTACTGCTGCACTACATTTTTATAAAAATCAGACTTTTCAAAAAAATTAATACCTGTACAAAACAATTGATATTTTGTGTAATATTTTTATTGTAATATTGTTAATATTGCAGTTATGTTTATTTCTATTGTTTACTTGAGGTTTGAGTAGCAGTGAGCTAGCAAGCAGTAAGGAACTTAGAAAGGCATTAAATAAAAGTTATTTGTGTCCCGTGTTTATAAACTCTACCTTTTTTATTTAAAATTTTGCAAACTGACTTGAATGCTCGATTACAACCAACAAAATTTTGCGAGGTAGTATTGAATAACTGGGTCTATTTATATATCCATAGTGACTAGGTATTTCAAATGTTTATTGTTTTGTAAGAATGTTACTTAGTTTGCCCTTTAAAATTACTCCTTATTATTTCGAATACAAATGTTTAAATACAGATTAAAATGTCTTTGGTTTAAACTCAACTTCTATTTAGGCCTAAGATTGTTACCGATTTACCGACAGACGAAAAAACAAAATCAATATGTACATTTGAATAGTTTTATAAAATAATTATCGAAGTGAGTTTTAAAAAAAACATAAAGTTTATAGAAAAACATAACATAAATCAATTTTATAATGTTAACGAAGACATAAAACAGGTATTCGCCCGCTAAAGCTATGCCACTAACACGCTTATCTACAAATATGTGGGAGATAAATATCTGATGGGAAGTATTTAGACCGGTTCCAGAGGGTATTGGAATTTCTATGGACGACTTTCCGATAATGAACGTTATTTTCAGTTTAATTAAAATTTGTGTTTTAATGGGTGTTTGTGTTCTCACATTATTCTGAGGTTTGAAAAAATACAATTTGAAAATTTAAATGTTTAATGTATTCACAAATCAATTTTGGTTTGATTGTGAAATCAAATTTCAGAAAGTGAAAGGCTCTTGTGTCATTTCTGTCCCATCTAATACCAAAATAAATTTGATTTACGAATATGTCTTATTACATATTGTTGTTTTAATTAATTCAGCAAGACAGCCGCGTGTAGTGAGTATTTCAATTTTTCGCTAATTATTATTTAATGTGAAATTTATTGTACTGAGTAAATTTTAACAGTGAACAAAATAACTGAGATAATAGAGGAACTTTTGAGAGCATATTTTGTAGACACTATGGCTCGTCTTAGAGCTGTACATAAATTGAGGCTGAGATAGTTTGTACAACTATTTTGCGTAATTTTAATGTTAAATATTTAATTTATAAATAACACCATTATACTACATACCCGACTCACCTAGCACAAAATTGCATAGAGAATTTACAGTTAAATATATCTTCTACCATTGTATAAATTAGTTCATTAATAAATATTTTAATTTTTAATGAACACCGTTGTAGTACATTTCAATCTCGCCTAGAGCGTTAACAGTTGGATATATTGTACAACATTGATGTTTTATATTTGTGTATGAACTAGATAAGTTTTATTGTCTTTAATATTATTTAAGTATGATTTCAATTTAGCAATAAGATCATTAATGTAACTAAAACAAACCATTTACTTCAATATTTATTGCTGTAGTCTGACGTTGTCACATATCACATTTACTATTGTTTGCTCACTGTTGCCATAGTTACTATTTTATACACGAAGTTACAGCATATTGTACAAACACAACGCTTGAGTTAATGCGTAAAATGCTTGTTTTGATCGAAAGATTTTCCGACTTATCTAATGGGAAGTTAAAAAAAAACAAAATTCGTATGTGCTTTTTTTATTCAACATTATTTTTTGCAGTGCATTCCTTTTTACATGGTAATACCCAGACCCGAGATCTTGAAATGAGCTCTGTCTTATAGATCACTTTTAAGGGATGTTAAAAATGGCATAAATTAAATTTATTTAAATATAGATATGTGTAATATCTTTTATTTAAACAAAAACAATTAAATTGATATAGTAATTATCTTTTGAAGGATTGCTGAAATAAAATAAGTATGGTAACGCTTGTCAAAATCAACTTTTACTTAACTTTGACTAAACATTATAATGTTTTCCAGTGTTGAGTTACACCGGCGTATAAACAGTTTTTATAACAAATCAAACAATTTGTTTTGTAGAACATTAGTTGGTGGTTTGTCAGTACATGGACTGTATTTTAAATGTACGAGACTTTGATCTTAACTTAATACGTAGAGACTATTAAATTTTCAAGTCTACCAACGTCTACTTTGTATTCCTGGCAAAATTGAGAATTTGTTACGGAAATTTGTATTCATCGTGATGCTCTTTTTGGAAGAACTCTGCCTCTTCCTTGCATTGAATAATATCTACTGATTTAAATTGTATTTTTATGGTTCAATTTTTCAGAATTACGTTTTTAAACTGTCAAAAGTGTTTAAGTTTACAAAACTTTAACAAACGAAAGATTCGAATACGTGTTTGTAACGTAACTTGTTAAACTTCCACGTATACCACTGATCGATACTATATCTTTTACACGTGATCAATTACTTGGAGTTGCAAGTAAATAATGATAGATTTTTATTGTGCTAATTTTGGTTAAAAACTAACACACTTTTATCTAAAACTTAAAAATTTAGCACACGTGTTAAACGGATTTAATAATCAAACATATTTGAAATTCTTGTATTTCATTAAAATTCAATTTGAAATGAACTAGTGTAGCCTGTTGTACAAACATCCTTGTATTTAATTTAAAAGGCTTAAAAGAAGTCCTCATTAAGCAAGCAGAGATCGCTAAATGATTATTTACTAACAAAATATTTACTAACAATATTTCAATATCTCGGTAGTTGAAATGAGATATATCGACGATAAAATGACAAAATTAATCCCATGGTTAGTCAGACCTTTTTTAAGCGTCATTTTTTAATCAAATTTTTATACACTAACTTGAGTGAGAGTCATCTATAATTTTGTACATAATTTTTTAACATTTGTTCATAATTTTCCTCGCAGATTCTAAGACACTGGTAACTTTAGTTACGATTTCCATATGTTCTTAATTCAAGGTACTTAGATCAAGCCACAGTTACTTCCGTCTATCTGGCATGAAGTATATATATATATATATATATATATATATATATATATATATATATATATATATAAACAAGTGTGTATCTTGTATCTAAACAAGTGTGTATCTAAAACCAGTTTTAGCACTCCCACTTCCGATTTTATTGAAACCTCGCACGAATATCGATTTCGTTACAAAGTTACCCAAGTTTGGTACTTTTCGAAAGTCTCCTTTTTCTTACTATCGAAAAATTCTGTTATTGAACTAAAAATTAAAAGCATATATGATGTTTTCTCTCCATTTTTTATTTTAATTAAAACGATATTTTGGAAAACACGACAAATTAACATGACAGTTTTTAACAACATAATAACGACCTAAAACGTATTATAGCCCATCAGCTGTTGAATGAAGTCAGCTGATCTTTACAAATTAATATAAAACAACTGCTCTTTTAATATAACTACCAAAATTGATTTAACGATTTATTTTGTACACTTAAAACGGTTACATTTCTTTGTAGTTTTGGTAGTGTATGGGTTAAAGTGTGTTCCTCACACGCGTAAGGTCCGCGGTTCGGTTCCGGCAGAATCACGGAATTTTTTAATTACAATTATTTGACATGAGACTTGCGACGCGAAAAATATACTGTTATACATTAATATAAATATCAATATAAACATGTTCCTCGCATCACGCGTCCAGTAAAATCTAACATCAAAATCAGCCGTAAAACATGATACGTGTTATAGAAACATTTAAACGGTTCGTTTTTACAACGATCACAAATGACACGTACTGTCCAGCACAAAATGTGGAAAAATACTAGTCAGATCGTAAGTCTAATTAGTGAGCTGTTGTGGACATTAAGCAAAATATTAGTGCATGTGATACCACTTCTAGCTAAGTACTGCTAAGCTTATACGAACATATGAAGCCTCTAACCCTCCAGCAAAGTGCTCTCCTGCTTTCCACCTCAAAGCTGAGAGTGAGCTTTCATTTTGCTGACTTGGTATTTGTCCACCCACACTACTCCCAGCCATAATGCATTGCAGCCAACTGCATTTCATGTGTAAACACAAGTTTGGTAAACGCAAGTTGTGCCAACAAAACAATGTTGTGATATTAGAGTCATGATTAAGGTTGGATACGCTTTCCGCATCTCGTAACAAACATATTTGTGCCATTATTTTTCACGAAAAATAACTAAACTATTTAGTAAATTTTACCGACACTGATAAAATTATCTTTTCTATTATTATCTTTTCTTTTACACTTTATTACTATATTTTCTAGGATAATAATACATATTGTATAAACTTAAATTTTAATATTATATTGTTGTTATGAGTCAAGCAAAACAAACTCTTATATATTTTTTGCCAAACCTATGCCTATGCCTCTTGTATCTAAGTGTCGTGCTACAGCGTGAGCTTTCTGAACATCACTTACTTATAGTTATGATTTTAACCTCCAAAAAGTAACTAATTTCTATTGGGAAATGCGCTTTTAAATTGAAAGCCCCAGATAGGATGCTTTGAAATGAGAGCTGATCTGAACATCTAGTTCACTTTTTTCGAAGTCGATAGAAACCCAAATTGATTCAAATTTGGCAAAAAATTGATTTTGCATAGTTGGAAAGTTCGTTGCAAAGCAAAATCTGTTTAAAAATTTCAAAATTTATATTATTTTAAAAACATCAAACAAATTATCACTTTTGTTATTGTAAACTTTTGAAAGTGTGATTTCGTCAGTAATGAGTGTTAAAATCTCGATTATTATTAGAAATTCGCTTCAATAACGTCACCGGACACAACTGCTTACCACGATTATTTTTTAATTAACAAGTTTCGTATCGAAATATTTAAAAAATAGTGCTTCTCGGTGCCTTCAACGAATTCTTTTAAACCCAAAAACAAGCTTAACTACTAGGTTACAAATTATTCAAGATTTCAGTCGGTTTCATTTGGTTAAATTTGTAAAAAAAAATAAACGTTTTATATGTTAAGCTATTATTTTTATATCATGCAATTTTCAAACAAAAAGTAAGACACGAATTTATCATGGTTTGCATTAACCCACTACTACAACAACCGGAATATTAAATTTAGTAGCAATCGAATGATTAAACAAACAAACTAAACAATTTTTTAAAGTTTTTAAATGGTTTCCTTTTTAAAATTATTCGAAAGGTTTTGCTATATAACGAACTTTATTAAAACACACACACACACACACACACACACACACACACACACACACGGATAATCGATTTTTGATAAACACATATTCGAAAAAAGGTAGTGTGATATAATTTAACAGTGGTAGAACCAATTTAAGGAGCAAGTAGACACGTACAGCACATAAATTCAGTACACACACACACACACACACACACACACACATAAATACACAGCAAAACAAACAGAAGCGGTCTAAACAACACGGAGACTGAGTATATTCATCTATATGTATGCACTGTCTGCCGCTATGTGTATATATATATATATATACCGACGTATGTATGTATGCTTATGATAATCGATATACTGTATATATATATATATATATATATATATATATATATAATTTTAAATTCCATTAAAAGAGATATAGTGGTAGTATCGACGCTCATTTCAGAGACTCTAGTCTGGACTTTACCATGAATATTTCAATAGTTCATTCGCAATTAAAATGCAGTAATTAAGTCATCTAAATGAGATTTCGAATCGCCATCCACAGTTCCTATTTCATCTCTTTAAACAGAATGTTGGTACTTTCTGATAAAAGTTTGCATATTTGCAAATACAAGGAAAATCATTATTTATTTCTGAACTGTCTGTTCGATTCGGGCACATAAGTTAGTATAGTACAAATTTAAAGACAGTTGGACAATTAGATCATGAGATATTGTAAAATGCTCATTAAAATATATATGAGCTTGTGACGTTTACAGAATCAGTAATAATATTCTGTAAGAACATAAACTAATTTTGGTATAAAAATGTGTTTGCTATTTTTTAAAATTTTATTAGTCTAATAATCATAAATATTTTGTTAGCCTGTTTTACTTTCACCGCTTATGTTTTGCATATTTGCCAGTTTAGTAATACCTTCAGTGGTTGGTGTAAAATAAAACAAAATGTGACCGCCGAGCCCCACAAATTGAATCGTAAAGCCATAATTGTTATTTCCTCGGGATTAAATATTTCCTGGCGCTAATGGTGAAACCAAACTGCGACATTGCCCCGGAAAAGAAGATCCTGGAAACATTGCCCACTACGACGGGAAATGGAGCGGAAACTTTGAGCAATCTGCAAGGCTTCATTTATTTTTACGAGACGTCATTTCCGGGTTGATTTTCAGAATGTCCGCGGCGGAATGTAGCAGCTGGGGTTAAGAGAAATGGATGCCATCTTTTAGTTACTTTATTAAAGTGAGCACGAGTCACTTATTGCTTCCAGCACTTCTGTTTGCCTAATTTATTTAAAATACATTATGCATAGGGTGAAAAAGCCCTATTGTAATATTAAACTACGTTTTTATTATCATTTATTTTGCTTTAATTAATATTAAATTATTTTTTTAATGCCAGTTATGATTGTGTTCATCTCATTTTCAATAACTAATTGCTAAAATTAAAATTAGAATTGCTATAGCCGATTTTTAAAAAATTGCCTGTTGTTAATTTTAAGTTAGTTTGATTTTAAAAAATGCTTAGAAAACATTAAATTAACAATTATTCCTAAAAGCCATTAATGTATTTCTGATTTTTTAATGAAATTGTTCAATTCTTTTTGCCTCTACAAACAAGTATCCACACATCCAAAACATTGCACACAAACCGGGAGATATTGAATCAAAACCAAATTTTTTGGCTACTAGGATATCTATCACAATCTCTAACTTGGTATATTTTCACAAGTGGCTTACTTTATTATATAAAAAAAATAAATTATTTAATTTTTTTATAATTGAATTGTTTTAAAATATAAAAAATTGTTATAGCACATTTTGCAAAAATCCGTTCATTTTAATAAGGGCTTAAATATAAAGGAACCCCCAGGGGGTGCAGACTAACTGCACCTATTGAAAGGATTTAGACATGCCTCGCGGTACCCAAGTCTAACAAAAACTTACACTTACAACATTACACTTATGAATTTAACACTTTACACTCACACTTACATTTAGGGAGGCGATAATAGCCTCAATGTGCTTTTCGCCTTAAAAAAACAACAATAAAAAAATACAACTGTTATCAAAATCCATTAACAATAGTTTTATAACAAAAGTATACAAATTACTATTATAAAAAAGTGAATTATTTGAATTTTTTCGTAATTACTGGTTTCTTTTAAAAATATAAAATACTGAAATTTTCCGACAGTCAAATTAATTTAATTTTAACAAGGTCTTTAAGGTAAAAGGTCTTTCAAATTTTTATAAATTTCATTCCCGAAAAATTAAAATTGTAAGAAAAATGTCACCGATCTCTGTTAATAATTTTAAACCATGGCTATAATTTGCTAAGACATGTACGCATCTCTCTCTCTCTCTCTCACACACACACACACACACACACACACACACACACCAAGATAAGAAAAATAAAACAAAATATTAGAAAAGAAACATTTACAACTGTGAACAGGCTCTGCGAAAGTGAACATTATTGGCAGAGGGAATGTTTACGGAATCCATTAACATCGAAATAGTTATACTCATGTACTATACACTTCAATGCGAAGGGATTTAAAAATGTTTGAAGACAACATCTTTCCCACTCCCCTTAGCAATATTGAAATGGTTTCTGTGTCACCCACCCTTTCCTTAAGGATGCCATTGAGGGCGTTTTAATAACAGCTGACTGCGCCCTTCTCTCCCTGCAAAGATTACTGGAGTATTCAGTACATTAGAAAAAATGTAAGTTTGCTGTTATTTTAGCTACAAGTACTGTGTTCAAAATAAACGTTGAGACAGCTAACAAAACCGAAGTTTAAAATAAATGTTTTTAAAATTCACTGTTTAACCATTTTATGGTCATGTCAATATTTTGAAGTGGAGCTTCTGACGTCATCATTTGACGAGAGGAATGAATAGAAAACAAGTTGGTAGAACGGAAGAACGTAACGAAAATATGAAACGAACGAGCAAACGAATTTCGTCTCTATATTACTGCCTCTTTTATTACTTCCTCCTTTTCGGTGACAGTAAACGCTTATTATATGAAAACGTTGTGTTGCTTTGGTTTCGGCATCTTTCCTTATTTGAAGAACACGAGCACGTTGTAACCGTTTAGAATACATTCAAAATTAATATAAACGTTTATAATTGTTGTTAGTACTGATAGTTTGTAACAACATAACCTGAAAGTTATTAGAGTCCATCAGCTGTTTAATGCAATAAGCTGATCGTTACGAATTAATATAAAACAACTAATCTTTTACTGTAACTACAGTAAATAATATATAAGCTAGGTTCACGTATTTATTTATTTAAAAAAAACTATATATTTGTAAACATATTTTCACATTAATAATATATTCAGCACAAAGATATCATTAACAAAAGCTTCCTTTCTGTCAATAACGAATTCCACAGTGTACATTTTTTAAAAATTTTTGAGTTATTGAAGTTACAAAAATAGTTTCGACTTTAAGTATTAACAAATTTGTTGATTATAATTTTTAAAAATTAATTAATAATACTTTTGCTTTGTAATTATATTAACTAAGGTCTATACAAAAAGTATGGAATCGATACCAAACAATAGAAATTTTGTGTGCTGGTATATCTCATATTATATTTTAAACTTTTTTTACCATGTGGCACTCGGATATAGTCTAATTACTCCAAAAAGTAGAATGTAGAATGTTACCTTTTCAAAGATACTAGCTTGAAAGTTTGTCACAAAAACCTCAAAATCGCATAATTTCTATAATTTATAGTAGTTCTATATGAGGCGTCATAACTCAAATTATTAAAATATATGAAATAAATTTATGCTTTAGGCCTGAGTAAAAATAATCGCGGTAAGCAGCTGTCTTGCTGATGTGATGGAAGCTAACTTATAAAAGTAATTTTTGTTTATTACCCTGTTTTTGAAACTTGTGCTTTCACCATCATTAACAGTATTGAAATCGTTTTAATTAAGTATCATTACAGTGTTATTATGTAACATTTTATACTTTAAAATTGCATAGAAAATACAAAAAATGAACTCTGAACGCCGTCAAATGTTTTTTTAATTTCAACGGATTTAATATTTTAAATTGCTAATTATTGAATTTTTATCGGTTATTTTAAAACAAAAAAGTTATACATTTTAAGAATTTGAAATGACAGCCATGTTGAAAGTTTTGAACGATTTTTTTCTGTTAACGATCTTGTTAACTATTAACTTTTTTGCCAAGATTAAATCAAGTCGATCTAAAGTTGTAGACATGAGCGTGCTATATATATATATATATATATATATATATATATATATATATATATATATATATATATATATATTAGCAACTACCCTCGAAATGGGATGTAGAGTTCAGGTCCGACGCTCATTCAGATCCAGAGTGACAAGCATGATGATGATTTTCCAGTGAATTTCGCTAAGCATTAGTGTAAGTACTGTTTGGGTTGTTTTTCTTCGATTTGCTTTGTTTAATTCAAATTTGTTACACTGACGGTTTTGCATATACAGTATGGTAGCGTGAGGAGCATTCAAGATAGTTGCACCAATCATAGTGCGGTCAGTAACAATGTATCTGCTAATAACTACCTCGATATTTGAACAAAAAGAATTCTTCTGTACCAAATCAGAAATCAAAACGATTCCTGTTCTGATCAGACCAAACAAAATGGAAAACAAACCGAACTACTGAAATTCTGTTACCTTTCCTCGCCCAATACGTATCAAATTGTATACAAATGTTCCTTTTACCGGAAAGTTAACCTGAAACTCCCCCAGGCCAATATACCGCCCTCACAAAAGCGCGCCCCTTGATTTCGATCACTTACAAACAATACTGTATCCCTTTATAGAGGGGATATGTTGCGAACCGATAACAGCTTGCCTTACAAGTCCCTAAAAGGCAAATACAGGATCTTACAAAAGTAAGTTACATTTTACTTTCTTAATATATTCGTGTATAAGTTGTAGGCTATACTGTGTGTGATAGAGAAGAAAACCTAATTTGATTTGATATTTCGATGGATGTACGTACCTGCCTTTCATGTTCTTTGAATTTAAATAGTTGTTCCGTCTATACATTTCGTTCCGTCTATACACAGCTGGAGACTAAACGATTAGATCGATTTTAATGAAATTACGTATGAAATGTAGATATTCACAGTATCTTCTCTCACACGTATTCAAACATTTTATTTTTTAAATTCAATTATTTGGGTTAAAATTTTACGCTAAATTTTGCACTATAGCCAAACAAAATAAATTTCCCTTCACCCAAAATTCAGTTTTCATATAGACAAAAAATAATAAAATTCGGCTGTTAATTCCTAATGCTTTGTAAAATTTTACATTTTGAATGAAGAACATGAGAATTTGTTTCAACTACCGAAGTGAAGGTCGCCACCAAACAGTTGAACACAGAGTTTCAGAGAGAGGCTTTGTTTAAGCTAAGGAATGCGCAGTGGAATGATTTACGTTTATTTAATGACGGAGTGATTAATCTCACGCAAGTAAACAACAGTCTATCATCCCCTCATCTGTAATGTAATACAGCTGACGGTGAAATGAGTATAAAGCTTCCTCATCTACTCTTGCATACGTTATTACTGATAAATTATACTTTAGCGAGATGATGTATAGGCTATTTAGTTCTGTATATTGTCAGTTTTCGCCAAAAAAAAAACTTGAACGAATAGTTGTTCCACACTGGAATAGTCCAATAGGTATATTTACGGATAATATAAAGTAGTAACGTTCTGTTTAGCGCTGTATAATCATGAATTTTAATATTTGCATGCTAGAGAATAACTTTAATTTACTACGGTTAATATTTAAAATATTTTTACTGTAACTATCTTTTATCTTTCAATGTTTTATTTTTTTAACTTCTTTATTTTTTATGAAAACTTTGTATCTTTTACGTTCATCAAAGATAGGTTTTGGAGTTCGTTATTTTTGACCATACATTATGATTATTACTAATTCAACGGTAGTCGGAGATAATTTTTCTTTATTTTATTTCAAATTTCGCACTTGTAATTAAGTTCAAATACTGCAAAATCTTCAAACACTGCATAACCAAAATTTATTGAATTTATATTGAGAAATTTGTTTGATTTTTCAGACTTTTTCGATAGTTTTGAAACTGATTTTTCAAGTAGAACAAGTGCAAGAAATAATTGTCAACTTTTTACTAAGAAACTTAGTGGAAGATTCTTTTTGCTGACAATACGAGTATTTGAGAGATCAGTTTGAATGAAGGTACACAAAATTATGTAATGTGAGTTGAGAAATAAGTTTACCAAAATCTTCGAGCGATTAATATATTCTGAACAATTAAGTGAACGTTTAACTACCAAACATTTTTATCAGTTTTAAACTATAATAAATTTTAAAAAATCATAGGAATGGAAATTAGCCTACCTGAGTGATTAGTAGGGGAGAGCGGGGTAATACCACGCGGTGGGTAATGACACGCACCTGTCTTCAGCGATGCCTATGAGGGTTAGAAGTGTGTAAAGTGCTGCAATCTGTAGGCCCTTAGGTCTATTAGTGGCCAGTTTATGAGAAACTGCCGATAGGAACAAGTGTGTTGTTATAAAGAATTTTTTCGAAAACCTTCAATTTTGGTTGAATTGATCTGGAAAGTTTGCTTCAAGATATTTATTGAATCAGTTTAGATTTAGCCTTTTCTTTATACATATCTCGAAAGTATAATTGTTTTTAAATAGTACTTATATTAAACAATGTTTGTTTGATGCTTGTGTGACGAGTATGATGCTTTTTCCACAATGGCGACATGCGGGGTAATGGCACGCGTCCGCGTGGCATTACCCCCAACAGCGTGTCATTTCCTCACCGTGCGTGCTAATACCCGAAAGTACTATCTTTTCGATTTTACATATTTCTACTGAGGTACTTGGTTTCAGTTCCAACTCTTACTAAATCATAATGTCGAGTACCTTCATTTTGAGTTTGTTTTTTTTTTTTGAAAAAACCTAACTTCTCCATGGATTTTGTGCGTAATGCTACATATCTTTTTATTAAAAATAATTTTATTAAAAAAAATGTTAATGCCCTCTTTTAAAATTAAATTCAACTTCCATTGTTACAGACATAGCTTACACCATTTTATTTAATAAATTTTAAATTTCACTTTTATGTGTGTTGTGAAACACATTGTTGGCACTACAGTAAATTAAAACCTGTAATGAGAAGTCAAACTACCATTGAGATATAAATTATAATAAAAACATTGTTTAACATAGGCCTAGGCTTAGTTAAGACTGTTCTTTACGGCAGCAGCTAACTGGCACAGTACATTATGTTTCCGTACAATTTGATGAAACAAGCCAGAGTAACCTCTAAAGCAGCATGGACTGATGAGTAACTTCAGATGGCCATTAAAGCAATCAAAGACGGAGCTAAAATAAGAGAAACAGCAAGACATTTTGGTATTCACGAAGCAACGCTTCACATGAGAATGAAATGTGGTCTTATAACCGGTGGTCCTAGAATGGGGCGAAAAGCTGTATTTTCTGTAGATCAAGAGAAAGAAATAGCTCATCATCTTATTCTGCTATCGAATTTGTTTTACGGCATTACTCCAATTCAACTTCGACGAATTGCATATGAATATGCTAAAAAAAACAAACTTAAGAATACTTTTAATGCAGAATACTTCTAATACAAAAATGGCAGGTAGAGATTGGGCTGATGGATTTTTGAAGAGGAATCCACAGTTGAGTGTTCGCCAGCCGGAAGCTACTTACTTCTCTTAGTAGAATCCAAAGCTATAACTAATGGAATTGAATTAGTGACTCCAGAAGAAACACAAGCAGAATCATTACAAGCAAGCCATGTAAAACAGCAAGAAATAGAAAACGTTCCCATCACTGCAATATCCCCAATTCCTATTAACAAAATAACGGCCCTGAAAGTCAAAGGAAAGGAAAAACTAATATCAGATCTTGAGTGCAACACCCCGAAAAGAAGCTCTTGAAGAAAGAGATAAGAGAAAACAGAAAAGGCTTAGGTATAAACTAGAGAAGAAGGGGAAAAGCTCGAATGAAAAAAAATAGATAGCACTCATTGGAAGAAAAAGGTTGCTAGAAAAAGTCTCTTTTTCAATGAAACATGCAGTAAATCAGACGATAAATTTATAGAAACATGTGAAACCGATGACGAACTAACCACAGTGGATGATTTAGCTAAAATCTTATAGGTAAAAAATAAATCGGACAATGCATGCATCTTGTGCCAAGAATTTAGAAAAAAATGAACTGTGGTTCAGATGTGTTTTATGTAGTGGGTGAGTCCACTCAGAATGTAGTGGTTTAGACTGTGCTGTAGGTTATAAGTGTGACATTGCATTAATGATAATAATAAAAAAACTGTAAAGAATAACTAAAAATGTAATTTGTTTAAAAATAGGTATACTTAAAACCAATTCATACCTCATTGGTGTCGTTGTTTAATTACGGCATGTTCATGCGTGCCATTACCCGAAACCTAAGGGTAAATTGACAATTGAAAATTGAAATTGAAAATTGACACGCAGCGCAATTTTTTTTTAATTGAATAATTTGGTGAAAATAAATACTGGATGTAGTAATTTTCTAGTTCCAATGTAAAGAAAAATGTATGTTTTATACGTTAAAATGAAAATAAATCTCAAAATTGAATTTTAGAACGATTACTAAACGAAAATATTAAAGTGCGTGTCATTACCCCCTCTCCCCTATATTAGTGTTGCGTAATTTATTGTCAATGTTGATTTCTATAAATACTTGGAATTTTAATAGTTTCCGAGAGTAGTATATGCTTTCGGAGTGATTGGGTAATAGAAAAAGTCGACAAGGATTTTCTCCAGTTAGGAATGGTGGCACACAACAACAAGCCAAATCTGAGTAGTAATGGCTTCCATTCGTTCGAATCATGTAGGTGCAGATCAGGCGGCAGTGTTATCAGGCTGAAGTAGTTCTTCCCCGATGTACTGCTCGACAATTTTCGAACTGGATTTATACTAGGATTTATGGCAGAAACTGTATCTCTGTAAAAAAACCTATGTAAATCTAGCCAAGAGTTTACATAGATTAGAAATGTGCTTCGGTAAGAAAAGCCTCTGCAGAAAGTGATTGTTATTTTAGGCCCGAGATTTATCAAAAACTACCTACAATATTTTGTTATAAATTATTATTTATTCAAGCTATTGTACTGAATTTTAAATAAACTAATTTTACAATTATCCAGTAAATTTTGGAAACAAAACAAAACCCACAGTGTAATTTATTATACTCGTATTGTTTAATATCTTGTTTCGTTACAATATTGTCCGTTTGGGATTCAAATGTTTTAATATATGTGTATTTGTTCTATTGTTTTAAAATAAAGAATAATCAAAATATTTGGAGTAATAATGAACAATATTAATTATATAATACTTGTTTATTGCTTACAGAGTATTGAATAGCAAGAAATATTCCAATATCATAAAATAATTAAATAGTTTGTATTTTATGATAATACATTGTTTATGTTAAAGTGAATGGATGTTTTATGTAATGATATTGTATACAATTAATTGCAATAATTGTAACAACTGTATACAATAATGTACGATCATTACTAAGTAAATAAATAAAATTATATATATATATATATATATATATATATATGTGTGTGTGTGTGTGTGTGTGTGTGTGTGTAATTTGAATGTAAAAAATAGATTTAGTGAAGATATAAAAAGCGATTGTAGAACATGCTTGTTCTTTAGCAGCAATATAGTGCATTTAAGTAATCGATTTGGCTTCTAGCATGTTACAACAATAAATATAAGTTTTAATATTAGATACTGAACGCTACAGTACCTACATTATCATATAGTGGATTTGTTATTTGTTAAAACCGATTACATTGTTGCAGTTTATATAAGCTAGTTAATAAATAGAAAGTAATTGAATATTTAAAACGATATATATTTCCGTGAATTCCGCTTTGAAGGTTATCGATGAAAAATTGAAACTCTGACTTAAGTGAGATGACAATGGACTTTTTGATTTTAACCAGAGTTGTGAATTATTTATATTCCAAAATTTGATTTATTTGACCACTGTTCGACTATTACAAGCGTAAGTAATGTTTTATATGTGGAAGAAAAAGCTTGAATGTCTGTTTGAAATATCGAACCGAAGGTAGCAGCCAAACAGTTGAACGTAGAGTTTGAGGGATGCTATGTTTCCAGCTAAGGAATGCGCAGTGTAATGATTTACGTTTATTTAATGACGGAGTGATTAATCTCGCGCAAGTAAACAACAGTCTGTCATCCCCTCGTCTGTAATTAATACAACTGACAGTGAAATGAGTATAAAGCTTCCTCTGCTCCTCTTGCATACGTTATACTGATAAAATATAATTTAGTTAGTTGATTTACAGCCTAAATCGTTCTGCATATTAAGTCAGTTTCCGCTACGAAAGTGTTAGAAGAAATAGTTCTACTCTGGAGTAGGTAGCCTGTTATGGTAAATATAAAATAGTGACGTTTGGTTATCGCTATCTAAATTACAGTTAGGATTTAAAATATTTTCGTTGAAACAATATTCTATCTTGTAATGTTTTACAAACTTATTTAATACGAAGTACATGATGCCTTTGTATCTATTACTCTCTTCAAAGAGATGTTTTGGAGTTCGTTATTTTTAAATAACAATAATCCATGTGAATAAAAATGAAATATTAATTCTGCATTCCTGTACAATGTGTGCAGATAAATATATTGGTCAATAATTACATGTTTACATTTAAAAATAATAGAATAAATATCATAAGCGAACAACAATTAACCGAAGTACGAGGAACCGAAATTGTACAGAATTTAGAAATAACGAGGACTGGCAAAAAAATCAATACGACTAGTGAAAAGAAAAGAAATTGAACATAATGGATGAAAAGAGGGGAATAAATTTAAACACATTTAAGACATAACTCGTAATGGCTGGGGCCTGTATATTGTTTTTGAAAATTACGATTCTACGCGTCAACGAAGGAATATTAAAAGGATAATGTTTAGGTTTTCAATATCTGTATATAATAATGTAATAGAAATGTTTGACGAGTGACTATTTATTAAACGATACTTCGAAAAATTTTTAAAATATATTCAAATTTAATTTTAATTTATCAATTTTATGTACTTTCCAATTCTTTAACTTCAATTTTACTAAGTATAATTTATCCAGACTTTTTTCAGAGTATTTGTTCTCGGATAAATCAAGAAACCTTGAGTTATTCAAAGCCGAGTAGAGGCGGAAGAATTTCTGCCAAAAAGGACTTCACGTTGAATACAAATTTCTGTAACAAATCCGCCATTTTGTCTGGAATACAAAGTAGTAAAGTTGTTGACAGGCTTGAAAATTTAATATACGTTTTTGTTACGCTGAAAGTCTTCGGGGATTTTTCGCATACCTTTATCACGAAACAAAATTAACGAACAAAATGTTGCAAATTTTTTACACAAGTATTATACCGTATTGTACTGAATTGCTAAATAAAAATACGCTATTATAGAATAATATCAAATGTATAAGCATACCTGTAATTTTTAAATATTCTAGTTAGATCGCGCATCAACCTTCAGCTTACTTAGCTCTAGATCTTTGCTCAACATTTAAAAACTGCTCACTACTCTCGTAGCTGCAGTCTTCTGTTACAAAGCGATCTCCAAAGAATTACAATCAGGATAAATCCTAGTAGATAATTATGAGAAAATAATGTTGTATGTTGTTTGTTCAAATAAATTATCTGGTTTAGAAATTATCTTTGTTCACTTATGATCATGGTTTCGTAATGCGATGATCAATTATTTGGAACTAAATATCAATTACTTGGAAAAGTATAAAAGCCTCAACAATGCGTTCAGTTACTTTTATGTTACATAAAATTAAAATCTATATACAGTAAATAAAAGGCAAAGCCACTGACATACTGATCACTATATCTCATGAACGACAGGACCTAAGAAGTCGAAATTTTGCATGGTGGCATCCCTTATGGTGTAGATGTACAATAAGGATGGGTTTAAAAAAATTCGTTTTTAGTTAATTTAAAACTGTTTTTTCTAGAACATTTAAACCACAGTTTTTTTTATTCTTTTTATCCGATACGGCTTTATGCATTTAAATAAAACTTCATTTCAGTAACTGTGACTAGGTAACCATTGAAGCATTCGATATTGTTATAAGCCTATTTAAAACAATATGCATTTAGAATGTCCAATTTATTTCTCTGTTACTTAGTCTGCTTTTCACTGTGAAGCGGTTTTATCTAATTAGACTTTTTTTATGCATACACTTATGACAAGATTTTAACCAATCTCAAACTGTCATACATTTATTTAAAACAAAATGGCGGAACTGAAATATCTTATTTGTTTGTTCGTTACGTTAAAAAGCTTCGTTTTCGTTTTTCACTGGATCAAGACTTGCCAATTTACAAAAAAATCTTTTACATTTTTAAATAAAATTATTAAAAGGTATAACAATTAAACTTTAACTGCCTTTAAACTGCCATATACATATTCAAAATAAAATGGTAGTTACTAAAACTGTTTGATTCATTTTAAAACTGTCATTGCTACTGAATGATTTCTTCGTACAAAATGTTAATTGTATGGTCACAACTTCATTCGAGGGATGGTGGTGATTCTTTAAGTCTTCGGCCCAACAATCTAACTTTTTTTTCCGAAAAAATACTATATTCTACCAATAAAAATAACTGTATTTTTAATAACCAAAGCTTTTCTTCAAAATATATAAACGTACCGTAATATAAATTGAAAAACAAAATTTCTAAGTCAACTTGCAAATTATCAACTGTAATTTTTATTACCTGAAAAGTAACTTAGAGAAGCACGGGTACACAGCTAATTACCCATAATTTGTCTCATTAACAATACAATATAACAAACATTTCTTAGTAATCATTATATAAATACCGCATTTAGCCTACGTTTTACGAGTTTACTTCAATTCTAAAAACCATTTTGTTCGCGGATTCAAAACAAAACAAATATTTACTAAAATTTCATCTTGCTATACGACTTTCTTTATATATACAACGCTTTCTTTAGTGAGTACAAACGCTTTTTGATAAAAAAATATATATATAAACGCAAACATTCTTATCGTGATCTTATTTTGAGACGTTAGAGGGGATCGTTTTACTGTATCGAGAGTTAGATTAACAAAGACGGCTTACTTTTCGAAGTGTTCAGTAAAAAGCCAACATTAGGGACGTGCAATTTTGTGTTCTACAGGTCCGTATTGCTCTACTAACTGAGCTACGTTGCTACTAGTACACGATTGTTATCAAGGGAAGGCCGAGTGGCCACCAAATGCGGAGCGGAGTTGTGCTGAGCTAAATTGACTACGCATTAGAAAACCAATATATTGTTTTTAATGTACCGTAAACTCGGCCACTGATAGCATAACGAAACTGAGCAGAACCAAGTGGCGTTTCTGGGCTCCGCTCCGCATAGCTACGACTATGTTAGTTCGGTTTTGAAGCTGACTCCATTTTCCCACCACTCTGACCACGCCTTCAAGCTTATTATTCCTCCTTATCTAGGTTACCGTTGCCTATGTTACGGTTTCTAAACACGGTAGTTTCCTAGAATTCTTTACATTAGGTCTAAATATTTAGATTTAAAAGGTACAAGCGCGTTCTTTAAACTGACTGAACTACGCTTCCGTTTGTCTTTCTATCTTCACTCTGCTCTGATTGGCTCAACTTAGCACAGCTCCGCTCCACATGGTGGCCGCTTGGCTTTATATTGTAATTTACTGTAATTGGTGGTATTGATTAAGATAAATCAATTAAAAGGTGAAAGATTGAGCAAAGTAAAATTCAAAAATACTCTAGTTCAGCAACGCATTTATATATTGGTTATCGTGCTTGCTTGTTTTGTAATACAATATTCATGAATGGGTTGTTTAACTCGGATGTGTTTACCAGACATTATCTTAATGAAAGTCTTTGAAGCAAGATTAATGGTTCCACCAATGTGCAATAACAGCTTCTCTCTCCTCATCCCACAACGTAATTTTGAATTTAGTTATTCTCTTCGCTAGTGAAATCTAAAACAACAAATCATCTTAGAATTATATCTTCTTCTTTGTGGTTTTAATGGTAATTTACGTATTAAATAGTTAGCTAATGTCAGAGGTGGATGAAAAGTAAACATAGGTCTTTATCCTGTGACTGGTCAGTCTAATATCACTGATCAAGCTGAGAGACCATCAAGTGATTAAAGAGATGAAGGCCAGAAAAGTGTTAAGCAGAGCCAATTTTTTCTTAAAACTTCAAAGGTCCAATCATATATACACGTTTCGGTTATCCATTATTAGGAAATTGGTTAAGGTACGCTAAAGAACAATCCTCTGACTTCATATATTTCTAGAATCTGTGCTATTTCCGCCCTCGTGGTAAAGTAAAATTAATTATCAGCTAACAGTTCAAAAGAAAATCTACCTAATATGTGGCTAATGCAAAGGTATGTATATTAATCTACAAAGTTACTCTGTTTGCTTATAGAAATTTAAAATCTAACTATAAAAAATTACTAATCAAGTTTATAATTATTTTTATCTCATTTATGCGCATGTCTTTTTCAGTAATATTCAAGTATTTTATTATATTATTGAATAAGAAACAACTGGGATTATAATCGACTAATCCATCCAATGGGACGATATCCATAACTCATTACATATGTGGTATTTTTAAACGTATTTATTTTTCTAAATGGATGTAGAAGTTAACTGTTTTCATGAAAGAACTCATGATTACCTTATTGACTGCAACGTGCTTCTCACTAAGAAACATAAAAGAATAATATCATAAATATCCATAAAATATCAGAGGCTGTGATTGGACAAAGAATTAAATTGGAAAACGCAAAATCCTATCAAAATTAAAACAGAAAATTGGTAATATTTTGAGAATCTTTTATTTTTTGAAAAATACGTGTAATAATGATTTCATAAGAATGTTATATTTTTCTCTAGTTCGTAGTAGATTGGGTTGTGCAACTTCGTGTTGGAGAGGGACGTAGGTCTCCAACCTGAAGTGAATAATTATCTCACAGAAACATTCCATAAGAATAATAATTAAGAAGAACAGAACTGAATCATCAATTGTTTTTGCAACTGCAGATATTGCCTCCATGATACACGTATGTATATAAAGTTTTAGAGATTTTTTCGTATGAGATATAAGAATTATAATGTAACAAATTAACAATTTTCAATTAAGAAAAGCAGAGGATTTCAATGTACCAAAGCCATCCAATACATCTTTTAGTAAGACTTCTTACTTTGTAGCAGCTAGATTGTTTAATGTATTAGAACCAGATATAAAAATCAAACGTCGCTCAAGTACTTTTTACAATATCTAAACACATGACTATTTACGATTGATAACATTCAAAATATTCCCTTTAAAATGTTCAAATAATGATAAAGATCTATTTTAATATTTAAAATTGTGACCTAGGTGATGTTGTTATATTTGTCATAATCGTCTGCATTAGCTCAAGTGTGCACAATAGTCGGACGTTAAACACCAAAAAAATTAAAATATATATATATATATATATATATATATATATATATATATATATATATATATATATATATATATATATATATATATATTTGTCATATAATTTAAGATATGTGTGTGGCAATGTCTGGAACTTGAGAATATATAGTTGTAATCCTCAGATGTAGGCTTGAACAGAGTGGGTGTTGTGTGTTTTGTGTATGTATATATGTATAAAGTGTTGTGTGTGTGTGTGTGTGTGTGTGTGTGTTTTAGTATGTTTGTACATGTATGTGTGTACGTTGTGTAAAAATGTATGTATATATTGCATTGAGAATTGTATATTAAGAATTATGTACATATTTTTAAGTGCAATTCATTAGGGATCAATGTTTTTTTGTTTTTATAAATATGTATCATGTGTATTTGTGTACGAAGTTGATATATTTATTCACATTTGCACAACTTATGCCTCCAATCAAGACTTGCCTTGGAAGAGAAATTTTTATTTCTCAAAATGTTAATTTATACAGTGTTATTTTTATTTATATAATTGTGATACTGACCACTAGGAGTTACTCTATATGAATCTAATATTTAGGCCTATAAGTTTTATAAACCAGAGTTTAAGTGACGCTAGTTTACATGGACAAGCATGTGCATTTATTATTTTTATTAGTTGGGCTGTAATATTAATGTACTAATCACAGGCATGTAAAATGTGTATGTACATATTATATTAGAAAACAATTTATGATTTATTGATTTATTAATAAAATATATTTATTTTAACACATTTTATCTATTTCTATATTTATTAGTACAAGCAATATACATTTAATGTAGTCACGATAATTTGACCTTTTTTCAGTCATGTAGAATAAGCTCGTCGCTTTGCATAAAGGTCTTAATTATTCTATAATCAACTTTATAAAACAACTTACTGTCATCCGCAAACAACACAAATCTTCCCTAAACATACCTTCACAGAATATTTACATAGAATACTAATAACGACAGTGTAGAGTATGATAATATTACATAGACCTGACGTTCCGCCAAAATCCTTGCTGGCAGTGTACAAGATGTTCCTTATTCCATGCACCAAGCTTTAAGTAGAAAGACACTTTTTCCTATATAGGCTATAATTTTTCGAACGATATATTTTACTAAAAATAAAACTTATCTATACTGTTTCCTATATATTTATATGTTTTCTGCGTTTCGTTAATGTTTAAAAAAGTACACGTGTGAAATGAAGAGTTACCGACAGAAGAAAGACTTTTGTTAATGATATATTTGCTGAATACATAATTAGTTTTAAGATATGTTTACAAATATCTTGTTTTATTTAAATAAATACGTAAACCTATCTTAGATATTATTTACTGCAGTTATAGTAATAGACCAGCTGTTTTATATTAATTCGTAACTATCAGCTGATTTCATTGAACAGCTGATAGGCTATAATAAGTTTCAGGTTATGTTATTAAAAACTAGCAATATTAACAAAATTATTACAAACATTTATATTAATTTCGAATGTATTATAAACGGTTACAACGTGCACGTATTCTTCAACAAAGGAGAAATACCGAAACGAAAGCAACACAACGTTTTCATATAATACGCGTGTACTGTTATAAAAAAAAAGGAAGGAAAAGAAAAAGACAGAAATAGAGAGAATTCGTTTGCTTATTCGTTCCATATTCCCGTTATATTCTTCTGTTCGGCAGACTTTTTTCTATTCCCTCTTCTCGCCAAAGCTAACATTTTTTGAAGACTTCGCTACAAAACAAAAATTCGAAGCTTAAATATTAAAAGTTCACGGTAGCTTAATGAGAAATTACATCTAGAAGATAATGTTATTTTTGTTAATTCATGTCTGTGTAGATCTTTTCTTATTAGCTGTTTAGACAATTTGTCCTAATCTTAAAATCTTGGAATTTCTGTTACAAAAATATTGATATCCTTTAAACGCGCCACAAGCAGTTTAAATATTGTAAACAAAAATTAAAAACAATATATAACTTCAAAACTATACACGAAAAAGCCCAGTACAATTTAAAAACACGTACACACACACAACAAATTCATTTGTTTGAACGTCCAGTTGGCGAAATTTGTCGCGTAACTACAATGAACAAACTTTTCTTTCTGATCTGATAATAATTCCTCTTTGAGCTTAGTTCACAAACGAAAGGGTCGAAATGAACTAATCTTTTAACTGAACTACTCCGCGAACTAGTTCGTGATGAAATATGTAGCTCGTTTAGTTCGTTCTCGCAATCAGCGCTCCTAACTGCTTCTTATGAAACTACAGGACTGCAACAATATGTAGAATATCAAAAGCAACTATTACCATACTTTATGCAAGTAATAATGTTGATTTATAATACATGGCGTCTTCGATTACAATAGACTATACATACACATTATAGCCTACAGTTTGTTTACTCTACTAGTATTTATTTCGATTAGTTCAATAGTTCATTGAGTTTTTAGTTCAATTCTACAATAGTTTGCAAACAAATGACTCAGCTTATTCTAATAGTATTTAGTTTGATTAGTTCAGTAGGTCATTTCATTCACTTGTTCAATTCTACAATAGGTCGCGAAGGAATTAAATGACCTACACTAATAATATGTTTCCAGCCGCCGGAGACTTATTATTGACTTTTCATGAGTCAACGTTTGTAAATTGTAGTTTAAATTTAATAATTTGGCCTGCATTAGGCATAAAATATAATGTTAAATGTACCATTCAATAATAAATTAGGTTAGAAAAAATTGAACTAGTTGGTTAGAACTAGATTTTTGAATTAGTTCGTTTATGTGAACAGTTCCTCTGCTTGTATTCCAAAACTATTAAATCAGCCAACGTTGTTGTTGCAGATTTTGTAAGTTTTATATTTTTGTATAAATAAAGTACAGTGTAAATCAATTAGTTTTTCTTAACGCAATTATTAGAGGTAATTTTCATACATAAAATTCTACTACCTATAATTGTCTCATTAGCTAAACTTATCGATTGCTGGATACAACAATGTATTAACTGAAGTATTGTTACAATTATTTAAATTTTTTATTAAAAAAATATAGGATTTACCTAAATTACAAATTTTTACTGAAGAAACTTTTGAAAGTTTTACAAGGGAAACGTTGTACTGTCACAGGAACAAAAACAACTGACACAATTTTCTTTCAAATACGGGCCTACATAATTTTAACACGATCAAGAAATTTTAAAAAAATATCATCTTTATTTAAAAACGATTCATATAGCGCCCATTCAAATATTTCCAAGATTCTATAAGTGTAAACTGAATGAGAAAAAAGTTTTGGGTACAGAAAAAAGCGAGACAAACCTATGACAAACACGATCAGAACTAAAGGCATAAAGAGTTTTACAACAACATCATTTTAAAACGTCTTTTTACTTTCAAAATGTACAAGGACAGTATTATAACGCAAGAGAAAACGGCTATTGAAAACGGAAATGGAAAATAGTGAGTGGTCCCTTTGCTAAGTCAGACGAACATAACTTTGACAGTTCGATTTAACTTGATAGGAACAAAAATAAACTGGAGTTTTTTCAGTGCCAAATCAAAGAATGCGCACATTTTCCAGCAGGCTTTATATCACGGATCGCGAGTGTCTTGGCAATAACGCACATGCGCAACGTCTTAAAAGTAAATTTACGTAAACCTGCGAAATAATAAATGTCTGAACCTAAGTGTACCGACAATACGTAATGTAAAAAATACATTTTAATTTTAAATCAATAACACGAACTTGCTCTTAACACGGTGTGTTCCATAACATACCAAACAGAGAGCTGATTGTTGTGCTTAAGAAGTACTTTTTTGAAAATATTCTTTATATAGTGTATATGCAAAAAACAAGTTTATATTTTGAGCCCTATCTTTATTTTAATGTTTTCTTTTCAAACCAAACTGCTATATTGCAACCTGTATACATAACTTACAATAATTAATTAATATAAAACCTGTCACATCGATCAAATTGTCAAGAAATAGAAATATTATAACAAAGGCGAAACACTGTATCTAACAATTAAACATTTTAAATTTTTAGTTAAAATTACGTTGGGAAATACGAAAATTGTCCTGTTAGTATTCGTAACATCGGTGAAAACATACTTTCAAAGTGTGAGGTAAAAAAGTTGTATTTTTTTTAGGATTTCAAGTAATGGCCATTTTTGAAAGATTTAATGGATTTTGCTGGATACACTTGTATAACCTAACAACAGAATTTATTTGTCTATCACGTTTTAACCAAATTAGGAAATATTACGAAATTGTGACACACACACACACACACACACACACACACACACACACACACACACACACACACACACACACACACACACACACACACACACACACACATATATATATATATATATATATATATATATATATATATATATATATATATATATACCTGAAATATAATTTCTTCATCGTGCTAGCATTAAAATCGGTATAAAATTGCTTTAACATTTTAAAATTCCTTAAAAAATATTAAAAGTAATCTAACAGAAGGGTTATTGTCATTTTTTAAATGAACTTTGAAATTTAGGTTTCTAAATGTATGCGAGAATTTAAGTCCGGTGTTAGTGGTGAAATTGGATTTTCCAAAAATTTTAAGATAACAAAATGATTGCGATATGCTTTGGAAACGCGATTATTTTTCTAATGTTTATTTAACCTCGGTGAATAAATATACATCATGAATTAGATTTCTCTACAAAGAAGTGCTAATAAATTCAGTCACTAAACAATTGAATCAATATTGAAATTATAAGTTTAAATATTCAATAAACGATTTGATTTTATTCATGTAATAGATTGCAATAAAAGTTTTAATTACTAACGCAAAACTGCATCACCGTGCACCGCGCTTCAATACAATCAGTTAACAATGCACACTCTACTTTTGTGAGAAAATAAAAATTGTATTCCGGCAATTCAAATATATCATATGCAAATGTGTAATACAGTACAATAAATATGCATGAGAGCTGTCTGCATAGGTAAGAACTAATGCGGCAGCACGAACGTTCATCAAACCCTTTGACTCGTGTTTTATGCTTAGCTAAGTTTAAACACCGCTTGCAGTTAAACATTAAATCAGAATGCATTTGCTAATTTGTCTAACTAAATACAAGAGCCTTGTTTTAAGCGAAATTTAACTTACAATTTTAAAGCTAATTAGAATAAATAGTTCGCTAACTAATTCAACAGCACGAATGGTGTTGTGTAAAAAGTTGCTTACTTTTTTAAAAACGATCAAATATTCGCCAAGTTAATGTTGTCAATGACTGTACTACCCATAAGTTTGAATAACAAGTAATCTCTTAGTTTAAATTCAATTCGGCAAAGTATAAATTTTTTTATTAAATTTTTAATAAAAATGCATCTAAATGTTTTCCACAAATGTCTGCTGGTTCTGAACTAATATTTTTTTAATACTATTAAAAAAAATCTTAGGATGTTGTAACGAATTTCTGTTCGTCCATTAAGATATAATTTTATTATTAATATAGAATAATATTAAACCTCAATAAAATAATAGGAATGTTTTAAAGAAATACAACAAGCTGTAGAAATGATTAGATTTATTCATTAAATTTTATGTTTTTTAATTAACACTATCGTCTTCGAAGAAGTATAAGTATAATTAAGTATAAAAACAACAAATAACTGCATATTCTAAACGCCCTTTATTCTCGCCAGGTACATTAAAGCTACACTAGTAACAGACAAACAAATCATACATCTGATTCATGGAGCAGGAGAAACAATCCAGCTCTTTACTATGCCAAAAGGCCTTCTAAAATTTGATTACAAAAGACAGATTTCTATAAAATTGTTTAGTTCGTGCTTGTGGAAAATTGGTCGATGAGTCTGGCCAACGGATAGGATATAAGGCACAAAATACGGGTTGTCCGTAAAATAAGGTTCCCAATACTTTTTCAAAATGAAAAACATGTTTATTTGCATTGAATAATACATTTTTGGAAATCTTATAATTTTTTCTATTTTTCGACTTAATCGCCGTTGAGATCGATGCATTTTTGCATGTGGTGAACCATCTTTTGTATGCCTGAGTAGAAAAACTCTCCCGCCGCGCAGCGAAGGTAGCTTAAAACTTTTTCTTTTAGCTCCTCTCTGGTACTGAAATGCGTCCCATCTACGTGTTTCTTCAAATTAGGGAAGAGATGGTAACTACTTTGGGCTACGTCCGGGCTGTAGGGCGGATGTGTAACAATATCCCATCCAAATTGATTGATGAGATAGTTACACGGGCGGTGTGCGGGCAAGCATTGTCTTGATGGAAACGAACTCCCTTCCTGAGCATGTCCTTCCTCTTGTTTTGAATCGCGCGACGAAGGTTCTTTAACGTCTCACAGTAACGATCAGCCTTGATTGTTGTGCCGGTATCCATGAATTCGCACAACAATAACCCCTTCCTGTCCCAAAACACTCTTGCCATGACTTTGCCGGCAGATAGTGTTTGTTTGAACTTCCGCGGCTTCGGCGACTATGGATGTTTCCAATAACGTGATTGTTCTTTCGTTTCTGGTGTCGTATAGTGTACCAAGGTCTCATCCCCAGTGACAATGGAGTCCAAGAATTTCTTTCCATCGGTTTCGTAGGCCTGGAGAAATTTGCGGTCCGCATCAGTCCGTTGCCGTTTGTGGTCTGCTTGGGACCCATTTTGCACAAACCTTGCTATACCCTAAATGGTCTGTCAAAATTTTATCAATCCAGGTCTTGCTGACATCAGAGATCATCTCGGAGAGCTCCCGAACAGTCACCCTTCGAGCGTTCAGCATTGCTTCTTCCACTTTTGCAATCGTTTTGTCCAAAACGCTGTTCATCATGAACGTATGTACGTCCGTCTTTGAATTCTCTGCACCATTTGCGCACGTGTTGTATGCTTATACATTTTTCTCAACAGACTACACACAGTTGGATATGAATGTCCACCGGCGCAGTGTTTTTTGCACTTAAAAAACGAATCACAGAGCGTAATTCGCACCTGGCGGGAGACAGAAAAGACAATTTTATTATTAACGGCTACCAAGCCAAGACTACCGATCGCGGAGTGGGGATTGGGAGTGGAGGAACCAAGCTGCAAACTAAAGTCACTGGATCCCGCGTAACAACGTTCGCAGCGGCTATAGCCAATTGGGAACCTTACTTTACGGACAATTTCTCTATTTAATTTGCACATTAAATTTTTCTGCATATGCCAACCTTTTAATGTAATGTAAATATTAATGGAATAAATGTACTGTTTTATACATGTTATCTTTTCTAAGTAAATTTTAACTTTATGACAATGATTAGTAGTCAGTAAATGAGTCATGTGTTCAACAAACACGAACGTAAAAACAAATAAATATTTGCTTTTAACAAAAGCTTTTCTTTAAGAACAAATGGTCTAAAAGTTTCTACCACGAATTTATATTATTTGGAGTAGACAAAGTAGAGATTAATTACTAAAATATTTAGCAAAGTTCAAAATAATAACAGTGAAATAAATAAAAGTTCAGAACTTTTTAAATTCTCAAAGTATTCAAGAAGATTCAATTAATTTTAAAACAATTGATTAAAAACAATATTTGATAAATGGTTTAATTGAATTTTTTGTCTTCATAATTGTTTTATAAATTCACAATCACTTTTCATTTAATTATAGAATAAATTTGCATTTATTTTAAATTCTTAGGAAAGAATTGCTTTTTTGTTTATGGTTGATTTTCTTTAGAAATTAATTAATTGGTGCCTATCTACACAACATTGGGAAAAAAAGAGGGCGAGAGGAAAAGAGAGAAAGAGAGCGGTGATAGGCAGTCTACAAGTCTGCAGTTAAATTGTTAATTTACTTTTCAATTCTGTCAAGAAACAGTCACCTGTTTACGAAGTGTAATATCAATCTTCGAACTTGGCGAAGAAGGCGCATATGCTATGATCGTATATCCGTTCCTCAATAATTCAAATAAAATAAATTGTAAATATACAAATGAATTCACGTAAAAACTTTAAACTAAGTTATTGCTCGATCCAAGCACATTTCAATATTTTACATATCTATTTATCAAATGTATCTGCAGCATACTTTTACGGAGGAAGACGCGCCAAAGCAAAGTATTCAGTAAACTGTGCAAACTGGTAACTTTTAACTGTAAACTTGGCGGAGAACTTTATCCAATGTGGCTGTTTTTGTTCTCATTATTTTAAAATCAAGTGTTAAAACAATAATTAGTTATAACTTTCAATGAAAAAAAACAGTTAATTAATAAGACCTCAGTATTTCTATGAATAAAATTGTAACGATAAATTAAAGGCCGCAAGTTATAAAAAAACACACGCACTTGTGTGTAACGCATTTGTTGTTTTTATAATTAAAGTTATTAATTGTTAACCATGAACTTATTTTATCAATAATCGTAATAATAAATAATAATAATCGTAAAAATATTGTAGTTTTTTTAATTATTTTTACAAACCTATTTTTTAAATATTTCTTTTATTACTTTTTTTTATTTAGCTTATTTATTTTTTGTCAGTTAAATTAATGAACATTTAGGTTCATTGAAAAACATAAAAAACACTAACAGTACTTACTGGACTTGAATCTGTGATGTATTGTTTCGCTGTTTCGAGTTGCAGTACTAATTTAGTTATTTCTCTTTCTGTGCAATATGTTCTTCGTAAGAAAGTAATAACTTAAAAAGACAGGTTTTCGTAATTCGCCAAGATGTTGCCTTACAGTTTCTTTCTCTTCTTCAATTAAAGTTAATGTTCGCCAATAGACCTCGAGGGGCTGGGATGAGGAAGTAATGCTTCCTGCAACTAATCAAGATACAGTTGGACCACGTACCTGGGGAAGGGGGAATGGGTATTGGTTTCCTGTAGACTGTACATCATTAAAGTTTTCTGTAACCGGAGGGAATAATTTCGTGCAAAGAATGCAACGAAAAATGCAACTCTTATTATTCGTAACCTATTACTCGCAACTTATTATTCCTTACCTATTATTTGTAACCTATAACTCGTAACCATATTGGTTACACATTTTGTTTTACTATTAAAAACATATCATAGTCCTACTAAAATACCGACATTTTTCAATAGTTAGTTGAATATCGTTGTATTAAAATACAGCAGCAGCATCTGATACAGTCCATATATATATATATATATATATATATATATATATATATATATATATATATATATATATATATATATATGATGCAGATTTATATTACACTCTCGTATACCAGTAGCTCTTTTCATAACGCTAATTTCAACTCCGTAGACTTTTCAAGTAGGAAAGAACATAGACGTTATCTATCCTGTCCACAGGTGTATTACGTATCCTGTTAACAACAATAAAGTATTGGCACTTATATGTCAGATGCAGAAAAATTTCATCATAATTTACGTTCTGTTTATAAAATTTCATGTAAACTGGATCAAAGACCATTCTGTTCTCTCTTTCTTCTTTTGCAATCTTACCATCGTCCATACCTTCCAAAGGAATGGGCAATACTTTTATTAACAAATTCCCATTTGAAAGTGAGGTGTTAGACCGGCCATCATGGTAACGTTAGGAACATGAGAAATGCTCGATTGCGTGTCTCAGTCACAGATTCTTTACCATCTTTTGAAGCGTTATGCTTTGCTTAGATGCAAAATCTCCTTTCAGTTCTTTTAACTTTCTACTTTTCCATTTCACTTTCTTTCTACGAAAATTCTTTGCGAAAATTGTATTCATTAGAATACTATTGCAATTTACCTTGCGCTCATATTCAGTAGTTTTAGTCTAAATGTATTTCTTCCATTTGTTGTAACGAACTAATTCATTCCATTTTCTTTATTATTGCCTAAATACCAATGGGAAGTAGTGGAACGGAGCAGCTATTACTGTAAGATCCACGACTAAAGAAAAGCAAATCACCCTGTATTCCGAATTTCAGAGCACGCTTTTAGAAGGATCGTTAATATTTTGTTCTAACATCTAAATATGTATGTTAATTTCAGTATATTGACGTTCACGAATTTGGACCGATGGGATAATTGTTTATTGTAAGAAGGCAATAAGCTGTCATCTACTGTGGACAGATAAGTCTTAAATGTATCAAAAAATGAACATTTGTTAAAGGTTCGACAAGTTCTTTACCTTGCGAAAACTGTTTATCGGTGCCTAATAGTTTTTTTAAAATCTGCTTTCGTCATTGTAAAATGAAACGTAATGAAAGTCAGTCACACAATAACGGTTCGTAATAGTATTATAAATGAAAACTTTAAATCTAAATTTATGTAGAATTTAACATTTTGTAGGTTCTTTGTATATTATAATCTTAAAAAAGTGTTTAAGTAAATAATAATCTGAACATATAAAACGGTACTAACAACTTATAATAATTGACACTAAATTTCTACCTAACTTTAACCTAAATCTAACAAATGAAACATTGACAAAATTGAAAAAGTTAACAGTAAAAAAATCCATAAAAACATTACATACATATACACACACACACACACACACACACACACACACACACACACATATATATATATATATATATATATATATATATATATATATATATATATATATATATATATATATATATATATGGCCTATATATTATGTGTCAATTACATTTAAGGGACTGAGGGAACAAAAACACATTTTGTGGAAACGATATTGAACCCACGTCAACAAAAGATTATTGATTTCTGAACATGTCTCTTTTAAAACTCCACATTGTCGGTAAATAAAAAAATGTCTATTTTGTGTAATGACAAATGGCTTCCGCAGCATTGTCATTGCACCAACTGTTACATCGGTCAAGCTTGATTTCTGCTCTTCAAATGTTGGCAGCATTGATAACAATGTGATACAACAGACAAAACACAATATACATTTATTTATTGGTGACCCGGACAATTTAATTAATGTTGTTTAATTTCTTTTTACGAGTAAAAACGTAGAAATAAATAGTTCGAACAAAGTCCACTAACTTTTCTACATTCAATTAGAAGTGACAGTAACAAATTCATAATTGCTAATCACATAAATCGACATTTCGATAAGCGAATATATGTGTCATTTACAATAAAAAAATATGCGAATGGCCATGACTGCAGTAAAATTAAAAACATTTTATGTAATATTTTCTTAATCTGATTTTTTTCTCTAATAATTTGCATACAGTGCTATAAAAAATTAATTTAATATACGAACATTAATTTTTATCCTTGACGTGTTCATCTGTAATAAAATTTTAAAATAAAAATGCTTATTTGTACAAAACGTCTTCACTAATTACGACTATGAAATGAGATTTTCGCAAGATGGAAATTTTACGCGATCCTAAAAGAACGAATAAATTTCATTTTAAAACAGAAATGACGGGATCTGCTGGGGAATTTGTAAAAGTTATTAAGAAATTAATTTTGTGTGCAACTTGAATCAAATGTAATTACAATTGTGAACGCTGGAGTGGTACACGCACAAGTTTGCACTGCAATGCGACACTGAAACAATGGTACTGGTACAGCTACCTTACGTTAACTTCAAAGCTAACATAAAGGAAAAGCAACTTACTGGTATCGAATCGAAAATCAATTGTTAAATCAATATTTGCTCTTCAGATAAGTAAGACTTTTTGTAATAGATTGCATGGGTAATTGTTCACTGTCATTAATAATATTTTATTTTTTAAGCGTTAGTAAATATTTTTAGTAGTAATATTTACTGTAGCAAATATTTACTACAGTATTACTTTTTTGATTTATAAAAGTCACAATGTTGAATACAAAAAATACATGTACACGTAGTATCTAATTAGAAGACACACATGCCGTGTTCACTTCGTGTGTCAAACCCACGAAATATCTATTTAAATTTAATTATATATACTGATAATATAGGACTAATATTAGAACTTAATTATATAATTTTGTTTTTATTCAACAACTGTTACATAAATTATAATTTTGTTATTATAAAAACTAATGTTAGAATTTCTTTATGTTTTCACCTTTTCATTTACCAAACATTTCTTACGAACATTTTCGCTCTTTATAGCTTTTCGTAAGGGCTTAATAAATAAAAAAATGTATAGTTTTTTCAAACACTGATAACAAGGATTTTAATACCTTTCTACGTCCCACCAGTCTCTCAAAATATTGTTTTCTAATTTCACTTTACGAATTAATAGACGCCATTAAAAACGAAATTAAAAGGTAATTTTCATATCAGGTGATGCTTTGAAACGTGGTTACTTGTGAAGTCAAAATTCGTACACAAAACTTAGCGTGAAAACATTACACAAACATTTTGATGT
The DNA here is from genome assembly GCA_022606455.1 of Callitettix versicolor. Lineage (NCBI taxonomy): Eukaryota > Metazoa > Arthropoda > Insecta > Hemiptera > Cercopidae > Callitettix > Callitettix versicolor. The sequence goes on along the minus strand of CM040191.1, from coordinate 689,262 downwards.
TGTATTATTTCCCCAAAAAAATCTAACTTAAAGTTGTGGAAAAAGAAAATCTGACAAACAGGCCGGTCTATTTTTAAAATCGATTAGTGAGATTTCGCTCGAATTTTGGTCATTTAAAAAGATTCATAATTCTAAGTCGTGTACTTTTTTAACTTGAGCTCTAATGTTAATCTGGTATTAGAAATTTAAACAAGTCCTACAGTTTTATTTATACAAAGTTTATTTAAATTTGTTCACTGCCGAACGGAATATTTCTTTTATGTCGAACGCGGTATTGGTTTTAATTATGAATCTTCTCCTATAACCGAATGATCAAATTGAAATTAAAGATGACATCAAAGTAACAGATTTGCTTGTTAGCGAGATAATGATGCTAGACAAGTAAGAGAACGATCGCATTCGCTAAAGGGCTCTTGATTTGTGTTTTCAGTACATTCAGGACTGAATGTTTCATTAAAAAGTTTTATTTTAATTAAAAGCTTAACATGCTAAATTTATTAAAGCGAGTTAAGCAGGAGTCACGTGTCGAACATTAGGTAGACGTACATGCAAAATTGCAGTTACTAATTATACAGGGAAATGTTTATGATAGTAATAAATTATGTTAAGTATTCACCTGATGTAAACTGTAATAATTAGTGTTCCTTAATAGTTAGTTAGGTTTTGTCTTATTTATTAGCGGACAACATTTGGAAAAATAGCCATCATAGTAAGACTATAAACTACGAAATGTGTGTAAGCCCTACCGATCCTGTGTTTTAAAATACTTTGTACTTGTATTATAAATTTAAAAAAAAATGATTTCGCTCTACAACTGCATTTACGTCAGCATGAATTATCACTTTAAAGTTTCAAACTTAATAAAAAGAACGAATATAAACCTGTCAAAGTTGCTTTCCACATTTTCAATGAAAATTTAAAATGTAGATTTTACTAAAATTATTTTTAAACTTCTTCAAAAACGTTATATTATAAAATACGTAAAAGTTCCTTTTTCATTTTTTTTTTATTTATTTAATATTATTTTTTGTTAGTTCATGGAAATTCAATTCTACCACGTCAGCAAGATTTATTCAGCTTCAATTTATATAGGAAAACTTATAAATAACGTTTATATAACGTATTAGAAAGCCAAAATCAATTCCTATATTTCCCAATTTGAATTGATTACAAAATGGCGTCCATAAGATCACATAAAGAAGTGAAAACTTTTTTTTTGAATATGTAGGCTATTATTAGATTTATTAAAATACAAGATATGAAATAACAATAGAGTATATGCTATAACACTTTGTACTAGTTGGGCTAGGCATGCACTATAATATAATAATCATAGAAAAATTATTACTTTAATTTCTGGTTTTATATCGCCGCCCTGATTAAAGATAATTTTCCGGAATGCTTAATTTCAATGAGGAGCCAATAAGATAATAAACTAAGTAACCCAGTATATAAATAAACCCAAACTAACCTAACCTGTTCTCACATAAAGGGACTCGGTGGTCGATGTGATCAAAGCACCGGTTAGTATACTGTGTCTCTGAGCTGCTCACCTTAAGGTTCTTAGTTCTAGCCGCAATTACTCATGTTGCTTTTCCCTTATCGTTAACGCTGATCACTCGTCCTCATTTCATTATTCTAACTGGCATAAAGTATGGACGTTAAGCAAAAAAATTTTATGTTTGAATTTTATGAAAATAAGAAATATTAAATAAAAAGGAAATTTAAAAGTAAGCTGCAGTTTTGAACAAACTTTCCTTATTTTTTTAAGGAGAGAACATAACATTGATTGTTAATCAATCAGCTCACTGGTAGACTCATATTCTTTTCAACAATACCCGAATTTATATCGACAAAACAGTATTTCACTTCGCAGTATGACAGGTAAAATTCATTACCCAACTCTGCACAGTGCGCCTTAACAAATTTGTATTTCCAAAAATCAATATTTTTGGGCAACTTCCTAATAATTCTTTTTTTTCAATGTCTGTCATCTTTCTGTTACAAGTATTCATGGAACGTTGTACAACAGAAGCAGCAAAACTTTTACAAATCAAAATCTAATTAGTTGTCGTCAGTTACTTTCTACATACCAGCTGATTTAGGCTATTTAATTTAGAAAAGACCTTACATCTAAACAATGAACATTGTGTTATTGTTGGTTCGTGTGATTAATTATACAAGATAAATTAATTACAATCTAATTAATTAATTTACACAAATTAATTACACAATCTAATTACTTACACAAATTAATTAATTACGTCTAAAATAAATTACAAATTTAGGGACAATTTTTTTCAAATTCGTTACTCCCAGTTTTCTTGATAGACGACAGGCCTGCACGGGCTCGGTAACGTTATCGCGATCACAATTATGTACAGGAATGTAAAACACTATTTTTACTCTCTCATTGTAAAGTACTAAGAAATTTTGATGTAAATATTGCTTTAGGTGTTCCTGCATTCCTAGAGAGTGGTGTTGACTTTACTGCTTCTCCGTCACTAAACCAATTTATCGATTCCGATGACATTTCAGACAAGTAGGTTTAATTTACCCATATTTTGCTAAAAATCAAAATATTCCGTTAAATTTTAAGTACCATATATACCACGTACTGTTTATGAATAAAATGGAAGGAGGAAAATAACTATTGTATATACACTTAAACATTATTTTTGTTATATCTTACTTATTCATAAAATGATAATCTACTTAAAATGATTTTTATAATCTTCAGTTTATATATGAAAAAAATCTTAAGTAATCTTAATGAAAAACTTTTTATTATATTCTTCTTTTGTCGATGTTTTTCCGGTAGTTTTTTTTCTGTAACAAACGTGGTGCTACTCCTTCTTAACTTATTCTTTAGGGTTCTCTGGAATTTTAATTTAATCAATTAATTTTTGGCGGAAATTATCGATAATTTCATCATTCCATTTCACGCCTTGGAAACAATATTGAAATAATCGTCCAACTAGGCAGTTATTCTGAACTAATTATAAAAAAATGTTTTCGTAATTTTCTTCGCGTGACATTATTATCTCAGTGTGTCAATGAACGTTCTTTGTGTGCGGTATAATGTCAGTTATATTAATAAGGCGAGGGAATACATGGGAAAGTCGCCCTCATTTCTCTTAAGCGATTTTGCTCGAATTTTCTTTCGTATGTTGATATTTACTCAAGTTATGTTTGGGAATAAATGGTAAGAAATACGTAACTTCTGCTGAGATTTTTATCTATTTACCACGAGAACAAATACATATGCTATATTATTTACACTTCTTCTGGTATGAATCTGTATGTATGAATGAAATTTAAGTAGTGTTACTATTTTTAAGAAGTTATCTTTATTTTTAGCGTTATTGTCGCTAGTTTTAGAATCAAATTTGGTGAAGTACATAGGAAGGCGTGAGAAAATTCGTGCAATATTTGGGCATTATTTGTATTTAGAAATTTTCTTTTATCACGTAAGTAAGACATTATCATTATATGCGGATTATAATGATAATGTCCCGACAATAGTAATTCAATAACAATTGCGCGCTTTTTCTTTAAGATCCGATTAGTGCTTTCCAGAGGACAGACGAAATGAAGAGGAAGGTTTGTGCAATTTGTGCCGAGCAGTTTGTTTTTATGTTATGACGTTCCTCTTGCTTCGCGCAACGTCTCAAGTTTATTGAATCGCCGAGAGTGTCTTAGCGCGTTCTATTACACACTGCCTAGACACTTTCGTGAAATTAATTTTATTCGGTTTTATCGTATAATAACATAACCGCAGTACTGTATATGTTATCTGGCATGACGTTCACGTAAACCTAATATGCACAATGTTAAAAATGTACGAGGGGGTTCAAAAAGCTTGCTGCACCGCGGCTGCAAATCTATAACAATCGCTGCATCCAGCTGTCATGATGGGAACGAACACTAACATTTCTTTAAAATTATAATTTAAAAATCTGATTTCATCATCACAATCAGCAATAAAATCGGTATTCTTAAAGTTTTAAACTTTAAAATTACATTGAAAATTAGAAAATAAACTCTAACAGCCAATTTATTTATATAACAAGAATGAATTTTTAAAATGGTAATCTGTAAAGATTTCAACGCTGATAATAGGTTTTGAAAACATTGTATGATAAAAAGTTATGATTTTTCAAAGAATAGGAACGACCGTCATTTTGAAATTATTTCATTGATATTTCTCGATATAAAAAAAATATACCCGAGGGATTATCTAAATTTATTTTCGTGCCCAGTTTGATTCAAACAGAATAAATTCGAACGTGACATTCAGCTATTAAAAAAACATCACACACACACACACACACACACACACACACACACACACACACACACACACATACACACACAAAATTATGTCAAAATTATCTTTCTGGCTGTGAAAATGAAAGAGCACGTTTTGTTTTTTCAGCGCCATCACCGAAATTATTTTAAAATAAATTCTGATTCTACGTGATGACATTGAATATAACGTACTAGATTGTGTTGGATATAGGCCTAAACTCTTATAGGAGAATGCGAGCGCTCTTGCGGCAGAGTGTTCAACTACAGTCGGACACATAATAATAGTCTGTTTTCAAAAACATCTTCACATCCTGCTCTTGCAGCGTGCAGCGATCTTAGCGACAGATAGTCTAGCTACTTGGTCCGATATCGCTCACGCTTTTTACAATGGTGGATGTACTTCTAGTCCGTTATATTCAATAATTATAACCTAAACTGAACATAAAATTAAAATTTAATGAAAATCTAATGACTAATTTGAACATTAATTATGAGCGTTCACAAAAATGATATTTTTAAGCTCTTTTTTATGCAAACCATTTGATTGATTAGGCTCATTTGCGGTACAAATTTGATAATTAAGTGATGAGTTAATATAAATGCGTATGTAATATTGTTTAAAGTGAACAGCTGGCAGCCATATGATTTTCAAATGATATATTTTAATATATTATTTTTATGTTATGCGATAATTAAAACACAAGACTTAATCTATAAAGTTAAAATTAAACATCCTGCTCAGTATTTAAAATCAAATTAAATTACACAAACATTAAACTTTAATGTCAGTAATATATTTTATGACGGTAAGGAAAAGGACAAGGAACTAAAATTTATCCTTTAATCGTAAAATTTATTTTTATTTATTGTTTTTGCTTTGTTAAATTTCGTGCTTTTAGCAACAAAAAAGGTTTTAACATGGAAGTTAAAAACCAAATTTAAGTTATAAGTTATTATTCCATAATTATATTTCCTGAGTTATAAAATAAATTTTGAAATATATTTTTTCTACTTAAAATGTGTTTAACTTTAACAAAAATTACACGGATTTCTTAACTTAAATGAACTAAGAGAAAACATAACTTTAAAGTTAACAGAACAAACAATTGTTTGTTATAAAAAAATAATTAACTGATAGCTTTTATATCTGCAACTAAAACCAGATTTATTCCAAACTATTTTCCAATAAAACGTTTTTTCTTGCCAATGAAACTTAATGCTTTTTAATTATGTAGAGTATAAATGACTAAAGTGGCATTAAAGAACGCTATAAACCCCCCACCACCACCAATATAAATACTATTGCTTCATTTTATACTTTCATTACGTTTTTGAATTTATTGGCTGTTATAATTGTCAACTAAATATTATATGGACATATAGGAACTTTTGGTGCTTATAGATAGAGATATCTTGAAGGCCACTTGTTCTTTACGCTATCGGCTGCAAATATTTGCACATTATTTATAAACGTGACTAAAAAAACACTGTTTATTGTTGGAAACATTTTCAGATGATGTATTAGTCAAAGAAGTGTGTGTGTGTGTGTGTGTGTGTGTGTGTGTGTGTGTGTGTGTGTGTGTGTGTCCGCGCGCGCGTGTGTGTGGCCGATTAATTTAAATTTTTTGTTCTACGAATCAGGATTTTAGAAATTCTAACTTAAAACAGCACTTAAAGTAAATTATTTCTGTAAAAATTAATTTTTATGCATAGCAATTTTCAATTCATTCTTCTTTTTTCTTATCCTACTATCTGTTATCAATTACATAACAGAAGAATTAAGAATGTTCTAAAATTGAAAAATAATGTTAAAACATTGTCATACTAAATTTTGTTTCACAACTAACAAGATATTTAGAAGTAACAAAACACCTGTCAACAGACTCTTTATATCATGTGACAGAACACGTAACATTATCATCGCATATTAAATAATTATTAACAAAAATATGATCGAATTTCTTTCATAACAGATTCGATGTAATGCTAGTCGATTCAATGTACGCTGTTTATTTGTTTACAAACAGTTTTAAGAACGTATAAATATCTTCAGTTGTAATTATCTAATTTTTATAAAAATTAACATCGTGTTTAAAGTAATATATACCATGATGGTAGGATAATTATTGTTGATATTTTAGCTTAATCATTCTGGACTAAGGTGGAGTCACACGAAAAAGGCTGAAATGATTTCGTTTTTGTGATCGTGTACGTTCTAGCAGTAATTTGATTCTCGTCAAATTTATAGATCAGTTGAAGTTCAGAGTAGTTATAGGCTAATATAGGCCTAAATGCTATCTGAATCGGTACGTGTTATAATTAATGTCGTTTAAAAATATATATTATTTTAAAAAACTACAAGTGTAAGTGCAAGTATATTTTTAATAATAATTACATGTTTAACAATTGCTGTATATGTTCATAGTTTTGACCTAAATTTTACGTCCAACAATATTTTAAAATGAACAAGTACATCTTAATAATAATTACAACTAAAGTGAACTTTAATTGAAAAATGAGCAGGCTAATTGGAGCCAGCAACTCAAATATAATCGAAATTTCAAACACATACGTACATATTTTAAAAACTACTCATCCGCACAAACCTGTTCCAGAGTTTCAGATCTGTGTATATATTTATAGTTTCGGGTCTGGTTCTTACCATAATAGACGCTCTAAAAAGCCAATTTCTAATAATGTTCGCTAATAAGTAATGAAATAATTGCTTTTTGGATTCTTAGAGCCTAGATTACGTTGTTAGACGTTCGCCTTGGAATTTGCAATACAAAATCTGAACAAGCCAAAAATAGCTGAAGCTATTCAAGAGTAACTACGGTACAGTGGATGCAGCTATTGATTGTGGTGGCAGTGGACAAAAGCAAGTTGGAGAGAGCAGGAAAGGACATGCCACCTGCATCGCACTTATTGGCACTTGTGTAACTGTTCAACGTATTCATCCGGGTTTATGTGACTTTATTGGATTCGAGCATTTAAAAATTGCGTTTGTTTGTCCTAACTTTGCTGTTTGGATTGCTGGATCGAATGCTACGTTGCCAGTCCCTTACTTTATACACCTCCTATAGTCTATGTAGGCTATATTCAAATATTTGAATATTCTAAAATGTATTTGGAGTATTACACCTTCCCTTAGAGATCGCACCTTAAAGTATAACATTATATCAGGTTAAGTTTTGGGGGACTTTTTAGGGATGTATTTGAGCTATTGTGTTTTCACAAAGTTACAGAATTATGTATTAGGATAATATAAAAGATAAACCTGTCACGGTTTATTTTTTATTACCGAATCATAACTCATACAGTGTCAATAACACTGGCAAATATCACTATAAACTCGAGTTTTGTTCGTAACGTAATAATTTTTGTACACGATGCGATAAAATAACGTTTCTCAAATATAATAAACAGGCCTTGTAAAAGCTTACGTAATCGTATTTGCGCGAATTATACGATCCAAGCACTGACGACAACAACGTTATAACTTCCGCAACGATGACTTCCGCGTCCTTAATGCTGGACGTAAAAACTTAAGTAGAAAGTTTTATCCGGAGATTTACGTTGACCTAAATATTGCATTTTGTAGTATTTCCTTTTTTTGTCTTAAATACTTTTGTCCTTGTGTATGTACTGCGTTTAAAGTGTATTGCTTAGTTTTGATAGTTTATGTTTTGGCGGTATTTTTATAGCGCATGGCCTTTTACAATAATTACTTATGAGCGCCTATAACTCCCAGTTATGAGCGCCGAACCCAACTCCAGGCTTACCAGTTTTATATTTATGCCTCTATTTGAGCATAATGGTGCACTCAGATATCTCGTTAATAAGCGTTCTTCCTACAGAATGAAATAAAACTGTTAATAATAAATTAATTACTTTATGAAACCGAGCTTTCACTATCGTGACCTGTGCTAAAATATCCACTTAAATTTTTTTTATTTATTGGTATTGGGTTTGAGTGGTTGGGTCTTTTGAATATTTCCATTTACAAGAATTATAACTTTCTTTGCTACAGCAACCTGTACATATACAAAATGTTTTTCTTTCTTACGTCAGCTATATTGTGAATATCGTTTCCTGAATATCATAACGCTTGTAAAATTTTCTTGCACCATTTATCTTTATCTAGTTTAATGACACTCGTTGTTTCTTTGAAAGTATAAACGTACATGTTTGAGCAAATATTTACCTCGACATATCCAAACGCTAGATACACTTTATGAATTCAGAAAATGTAATATACCATGTTCATAGTCAGCTCCCCTTCCAACTCGAGTCACGCGGACAGAATGAAGGATAAGCTTCTTCCGCTCAAATATATTTAAGAAGATTACCGTGCTTATATGAAGCAGACGGTGTTGATGCATTCTTATATTATATATATAAATAATATATATATATATATATATATATATATATATATATATATATATATATATATATACGTAATTCGATTTTGCTTTTGATAAAAATGTATCGTATGACAGCGTCACACTTGCATTCCATAACAAATATATGAGTAACAGTTTATCACTTAAATTAAATGAAAGTATGTCATCAAATGCAGCCCTTATACATCCTCACGAACAAATTGTATCGTTCTTCTACGAAATCTGGTTCAATAGCTATATAGAAAAGGCGGAAAATCAGCTTGATTTCTCAAAATGAGTTCAGACAAATTTGAGCATAGGTATATCATTTTATCAATTTTAAAAAAGAAATTTACTTCCAAAAAGAATTAAAAGGAAAGAAAAAATATCACACTGTGTAAATATATTTTAAATTTTATTTAAACTATAAATTCCTTTCCTTCCAAATTTTGAAAATTGAGTTAAAAATTTACAGTATGACTGTAACTAGATGAGCAATTTCTTAGCTTAACAGAATAGATATTAGATCGATTTTCTTTTTTCTGGCAGTAAAATTATTCCGTGCTTGATTTTATAGAATGTAGACAAAAGCTATATTTGATAAAACCCTTAACGACTGTGAAATTGGTTTCAGAATGTTTTTGGAATCTAATATTAATAAAAAATTTAAAACAAACTAAATAGTTTAGTTATACTAAATTTCATAAAATTCCTCTAAAAATATGTACTTTAATTTTTTTATTTTTAAAATTTCATTAAAAAAGAAAATTAAATTTAGTTTTTAGCTTTGTGCTAACGAGCAAACGAATTTCGTCTCTCTATTTCTGTCTCTCTATTTCTGTCTCTTTCTTTCTGTTTTTTTTTCGATAACAGTACACGTGTATTATATGAAAACGTTGTATTTCTTTGGTTCGGTATTTTTCCTTAGTTAAAGAACACGTGCACATTGTAACCGTTTATAATACACACGAAATTAATATAAACGTTTATAATATTTGTTTTAATATTGCTAGTTTTTAACAAGATAACCTAAAATCTATAAAAGCTTATTAGCTGTTCAATGAAATCTGCTGATCGTTATGAATTAATATAAAACAGCTGATCTTTTACTATAACTACAATAAATAATATCTAAATTAGAATTTCACGTATTTATTTATTTAAACAAAAGGTATTTGTAAACATATCTCCACACTAATTACATATTCAGCAAAGATATCGTTAACAAAGCTTCGCTCCTGTCGGTAACACTTTACTTTCACTAATAGACCACGTTCTGAAATTTTACCTTATTTTCATGAAACACTTTTTTGTATCAAGTCTCTAAAAATTAAGTTAAACTTTAAATGACTACAGTTTTTACATGACTTTAAATGACTACAGTTTACGTGTTTCTTTATTAAACAAAATGGAGTACATAAGTTTTGTTTCAATTTAAACAGAATTAAAAAACAAAAAACATTGTAAACTTGTATATATGCCTACCATTGTCACCTTATTCTAACACACAGATACTGTGCATAATTTTCTAGGGCTACATTCTTCATATTCAGTGTCACTTCGTAAAACATTCTTTGCTTTGAAACTTTAGTTACAACGATTTTGCCTACTAAGATTAATGAGTTTCCTGGGATCTTCAACTTACTGATGTAATTAATTTAAAACTTTAAATGGCTGTGGTTCGGTTACATATTGCCAAACCTTAGTAAAAACATCTGTGGAAATAAAATTGGAATTAAAACGACAGCTGTTTTCTTTCCTTGCTATTTGTTTAAAACAACAGGTTTTCTTACTAAAATATACAAAATATAAATACACACACACACACACACACACACACACACACACACACACACACACACACACACACACACACATATATATATATATATATATATATATATATATATAGAGAGAGAGAGAGAGAGAGAGAGAGAGAGAGAGAGAGAGAGAGAGAGAGAGAGAGTTGTTGTTACTCAAAATCAACATTTTTCGAAATTTTCTTGAAATTTCTCTTCATTTATTGCAGCATCATTGAATAAAAATGTAACATTTTGAGCTCTTTATATCTGAAAAATATACATTGTAACTAATTTGTTGCTAGTTAATGTGAAAACCCCAAATAAATCCTGATGATCGTTTGATTTTTGTAATTCATCTTAGATCTTCTTGATTTTAGTTACAGTTCGTAAGAAACGAGAGCGTAAATCTTAAAATAAAGTATTACTTTGAAACGATTGGATAAGTTTCGTTGTAAAGGGACACTTTGTAAAGTACTTAAACGACATGTGCAGAAATAAGATAATCCTTGGAATGGCCGAACACTTTAGAAGTTAGCGGGGTGTTGTCTGAGCGTTGTTTAATTTGTTTACGGGTGCTGTCGCATCGCTTTTAAGCATTGCGAAGTGGAACCGATAAAATACTACCGTGCAACTGTTCGGCGATTAATAAATAACGCAATAAAGTGCACAAACATTCTCAGGTAATTAAGAAAATAATAAAGGTAACTGCTAGGAAAACCATTTTCGAGAATAGTTATTTTATTGAATAAATAACGAACACTTAGTCAAACTTCAGCTGTTTTTCCCCTTTAACTTAGTTCCAGGTTACTTGCTTAGTATTACTGCTTTATTCGTTTATTATTGCAATTATTTCTTGTTCAGTGTATAACTGAGCTTCTTTTAGAACAATAGGCTTGAAATGGCCTAGTAATATTACATGGTAGTTTATTTATTATGTTGTACTTGAATTTCAATTTATTTTCAGCTACTTTTGGTTTGGCTTTATTTTTACTGTTTGGTAGGTTTTGAATACTTTACGCAAACCATCAATCGAAAATTGTCAAAAAACTGGAAGAACTCTAAAGGTCTATTTTATTTTTTAACTCTTTCCATTTCCACTACTACATATGAATAATACATATTACTAAAGTTTTCTAACATTCAGTTTTCTTAGAAAATCCGGTTCATGACCAAGATAAAAAAACAAAAATCGGAAGATCATTATAATTCCTCAGAATAGGTTCATTAGATTTTACTCAAATTTCGATCATTTGTGATGTATCATGACTTACGTTAGTGTACTAAATCTGAAATAAAAAGAAATATATAATTTGAGAGTAAAAAAAAAAAATAATAACCATTTAAGTTTGAGGTTTATTTTTTTAGTTTTTATTTTTACTTCCTCACAAATGTTCGTATTTGATAAAAACAACTTATTTTTTTATTGTTAACACTAATTCCGGTAAATAGGCAAAGAAGTCCTACCTTTTTTTTGTAATAATCGGCCAATTAATTTTACCTTCGCTGAATGCACTGACAGGCGGCCACATGAAAAAACAGATATCCAAGTTTTTTAGAAAGATAACAGTTTTGGAATACGAATATCTAAAACTTAGATACTTCAAAATATCAAGAGTGATTTTTTCGCTATCGCTATACTTAGTTCATAATTCGTAATTTTGAAAATAAAAATAATATTTCTTTTAACGTAATTAACTTATAGTTCAAGGAACAATAAACCTAGCAGTATATTATTTAATAGCAAGTACTCCACGACAGCGCTCGTAACTTTTTCCACCAAATTAACCGGTAACCGTAATATTTACGGAAAATTTTACTAGACCGACTTTATTACAAATTTAATGCTCTTTCTCCATGAAGTGTTCAAAATTATGATTTTTTGAATCAACCAGTATTACAGGAAATAACCACAATTACTCTTTCAATGTTGAATCAAAGATCGCCATCTTGAAATGGAAGTTAATGGGATAAAATCTTACATATACGTTTTTTGGGCTTCATAAAAGGTTAAATTAAACCTTCGTAAAAGGCTTCATACCAAATTAAAACAATCGGTCATTACATTTGTTTAAAATTGCCTACATTCGTCATCTTTAAATCAGAGGCCACCATCTTGAAACGGAAGTAAATAGGAAAAATTGTTATACATACGTCATGGTATTATACAAGATACCATCGCACCAAATTTAGAAACAATCGATTAAAGAGTTTGGCTAAAACTGCGTACAACCTTTAGGCCCTATTATAAATTGGAGGCCGAAATTTTGAAAAGGAATTAAATGGCATACCTCTTACACATACATGTTTTGGGCATTATACAAAGTACCTTTGTACCAGATTTAAAAACTATCGTCCAATGTGTTTGGTTAAAATTTCTTATACTCGTAATCGTTAAATCATAGGCCACCATCTTGAAACAGAAGTGAATAGGAAAAATAATATACATACGTCATTGGGATTTTATACCATCATCGTACCAAATTTCAAAACAATCGGTCAATTCGTTTGGCCACAACAGCGTTCAATCCTCATCTTTGAATCAAAGACCGCCATTTTGTAACAGAAGTAAATTAGAGAAAATTTTACACATATACTATTTGGGTTTTATACAAAGTATTTTCGTACAAAATTTCAAAACAATCGGTCAATTCGTTTGGCCACAACAGCGTTCAATCCTCATCTTTGAATCAAAGACCGCCATTTTGTAACAGAAGTAAATTAGAGAAAATTTTACACATATACTATTTGGGTTTTATACAAGGTATTTTCGTACAAAATTTCAAAACAATCGGTCTATGAGTTTTGCTAAGACTGCATACACTCATTGTAAAATCAGATTCTGTCATATTGAAACGTAAGTAAATAGGACAAATAGATCGTTACGGCTTCATATAAGCTACCTCCGTACTATTTTTCAAAACAATAGGTTAATGTGTTTGGCCAAAACTGCATAACAAAACAAACACACAGACCGAAAGCCGAACAGTCCCGTTGAAAACTCTCTTCGCTCGGTCAAGAAACAATAATTTAATGATGGGCGTGAGAAAATCGAAACTACAATAATAAAATTTATAAAATTTAGACTATTTAAAAAATTTAATTGGTAGACATGCAAAAAAGGTAATAGAAGTTATATTAGTAAAAATGAGTTTATATCACCTATATTTTCTCTAAGGTTGCGCTAAATATCAAACGGTACAGTACTCCGACCTACTATTTAAGCGATAAAGAAGGGAAACACAAGTTCAATGTTCTATACAGATTTTAAGACATATGCACTAATTATAAAATTACGGTAGTCGAATTAAAAACACAGACAATGTTCCATTTTTGGGACTTCCATTTTGTTTTTACAACGCATGGACAAAGGTGGCTCAACTTAATGAAGGGTTGTGGATTTGCCTACTCCGTGTTTGCTGGGATTACTGCTTTCACAAATTTACTTTAAATCTTTTTGTTCTAAATACACGGTATAACATGTGTACGACACAAAAAATGAAATTACCAACACAAATTAAGTTTTATTAAACATAAAAAATAATTCTTGTCAGATAACTAAACAAATTGGATAATTAATAATGACATTTAGGGTTGCGTATAAACCTATTTTGTTTGTTACCTAATTATCTGCACATTGTCTATCAATTAGAAGACTTATAGACTAGCGATGAAGGTATTGATATTTGTATTCATAATCATTTAAGCACTTTATAAAAAGAAATCATAAATTTGAAGAAGGAAAATAAGAAAGTCGGCACATTATTGGTTGTCAAGTATGGATAACATTTATTTTTATTATACATAAATAAATTTATTATATATTAATAAATATACACTTTCAAATTAAAGTATTATTTTGTAAAATTAATTCTTATTATTCTATTGTGATTAGCACTACTTTTTTGGTAAAAATTTAACTACCTTTGTAGTTAATTTTATTTTGTAATTATATATCGTTCTATTTACGACCCAAGTTTCAAACAAACAATTATCGTTTTAAAGCCGTTCACATTCTGAAATACAACAAACGTAAGCAGCCATATGATTTACATAATTGTGAATTAGATAATCAGAAACACTGTCCACAGATTGTAAATAAAAATTTACTATAAGTAATTCCTGTATTTTGTAATCCTGATAAGAAAAAAATCAAAAATGTATATACTCAAAATCAACCCATCTGAATTTGTTTAAATCTTAACTATATATGAACAATCGTACCTTTACCTTCTGTACGAAATTTTAATAACACAAATTAATAAACTTTAAATAGTATGACACACATTTGATGAGTACGTTTTAGTCAAATGTGAACCAATGACGTATTCTTCTTCTACGTATAGAACTAAAATTTAGGCCAAATTCAAAAAAATGCTTCTTTTAATTATAACTGTCGTTAACGGTAGTTACTAAATCGAATTTTATTCAGAAATCGTTCATCTTTAGTCCTAAAGACACCATTAAAACCCATATTAAATAATTTAATTATAATTTGATTTTAAGCAATGTGTGCAGTTTTTGTAGTTCTTTACAAATATAAACATGTTTAACAATACATTTTTTTAAGGCGAAAAGCACATTGAGGCTATTGTCGCCTCCCTAAATGTAAGTGTGATTGTAAAGTGTTAAAGTCGTAAGTGCAAGTGTGTGTTGGGTACCGCGAGGGACGTCTAAATCCTCTCAATAGGTATCTGCACCTCCCTGCGGGGCTTATTTAACAAAACAATAACTGTCCATAGTGGGAGTTTGTTTTGAACAATTGTTTTTACTATATTCTCGCGAAATATAAACACGTCCAAGATATAAATCCGTCATTTTCTTACATGAATTACCTACGTTTTGTGTTACACTGTCTGTTCGAGATGGTTTCAACAACCTAAATTGCAATAATTTTAATATGCCTTGATTTCCATATAGATTGGTGTTTGGCTAAAACGTCATAAATTTAACACGGACTCCGTGTGTAGAATAATTTATGAGGAATTATAATCTTGTAACATCAAGTCTGAAACTTGAGGGGTTTTAAAATATTCCGGTTGCTTTAAGGGCTTATTTAAGCAATTTTAAAAATAATATACTGTGCGAGAATGTTTTAAAATGTTGTGCGACATTTAATATTATTAATTTTATTTATTTCACTACTTTCATTTCATTATTTATAACAGAAATTCAGCAAAATCTGACAAAATTTTTATGTGAAATTATATCCGGTATTATTTGAATAAAGGTTTAATTCCAGTTGAGTATTATTTATTTTGTAAAACAAGATCATGTATCGTCATCAATGTGACAATCACAAATTTAAAATGTCCACCTAGTATTGGTTTGTGATACAAAAACATTACTTACAATTCGTCATTTTTACTATATGTCTCAAAAAAGTTTGTTCTATGGCTATTGTCAAAAACTGGACAAATTTAAATAATCAAAACGGAATTATTGTATTTGTAGTATGTTTATTTTGGCTGTATATGTATTTCTTAGTTCAAGTTAGCGTCGAAAATTTGAAATTTGAAAATGTACAGTCTAAACAGAAATTGAAATAAAATCCCTGTGATAAATCAATTTTGAGAATTTTTGCCGACTTTTCAGTTTTAGCAACAGTTTCTGCTGATTTTATTAAGGGAATAAAACGATATATTTACGTTGTTGTTTGTATATTTATTGTGTAATCACGTATGAGCATAATTTAATCAATATCTAAATTCCAGTTTACTAATTGACTCATTATACCAGAAATCAAAAATCTTAAGATTTTAAGTGGTTTCGCGGTCCGTCTGAAAACCGGTAACCTGGAACCTGCAATCGAAAGTCTTTGCCCTAATCGACTGAGCTCCATGACAATATCTTTGTAACGCAATGAACTGTTAAAATGAAGTATTTAATTTTAACAGCCTAACTGGCCGTTTACCTATTTGAGTGACTAGCAGTTTATGAATTGAGATTATAATACGCCTTAAAAATCCTGTTTATTTGATAGCAAATACAATGATTTAAAATTATTTTCGGAGGATCAAATAGAATGACTTATCAACAATGTTTAGTGTAAAACCATTACCTTATAGATTATGTGAAAATTCAAGATCTTTGTTGATAGCCAGTTTCTGTTTGAACACTTAGAATACAATGTTTACGAGCACACACAATGTTTACTAGCACACACAATGTTTAATAGCACACACAATGGTTACAAGCACACACAATGTTTACTAGCACACACAATGGTTACAAGCACACACAATATTTAATAGCACACACAATGGTTACAAGCACACACAATGTTTTAATAGCACACACAATGTTTTAGCACACACAATGTTTACTAGCACACAATGTTTAATAGCACACAATGGTTATAGCACACACAATGTTTACTAGCACACACAATGTTTACTAGCACACACAATGTTTACTAGCACACACAATGTTTAATAGCACACACAATGTTTACAAGCACACACAATGTTTACTAGCACACACAATGGTTACAAGCACACACAATATTTAATAGCACACACAATGTTTACTAGCACACACAATGTTTACTAGCACACACAATGTTTACTAGCACACACAATGTTTAATAGCACACACAATGTTTACTAGCACACACAATGTTTAATAGCACACACAATGTTTACTATCACACATAATGTTTACTATCACACACAATGTTTACTAGCACACACAATGGTTACAAGCACACACAATGTTTAATTAGCACACACAATGGTTACAAGCACACACAATGTTTAATATAGCACACACAATGTTTACTAGCACACACAATGTTTACTAGCACACACAATGGTTACTAGCACACACAATGTTTACTAGCACACACAATGTTTACTAGCACACACAATGTTTACTAGCACACACAATGGTTACAAGCACACACAAGCACTAGCACACACAATGTTTTACTACACACACACAATGTTTACTACACACACAATGTTTACTAGCACACACAATGTTTACTAGCACACACAATGTTTTACAAGCACACACAATGTTTACTAGCACACACAATGTTTTAGCACACAATGTTTACTAGCACACACAATGTTTTACTAGCAATGTTTTACAATGTTTACTAGCACACACAATGTTTACTAGCACACACAATGTTTAATAGCACACACAATGTTTATAGCACACACAATGTTTTTAGCACACACAATGTTCACTAGCACACACAATGTTCACTATCACACACAATGTTTAATAGCACACACAATGTTTACTAGCACACACAATGTTTACTAGCACACACAATGTTTAATAGCACACACAATGTTTAATAGCACACACAATGTTTACTAGCACACACAATGTTCACTAGCACACACAATGTTTACTAGAACACACAATGTTTACTAGCACACACAATGTTTAATAGCACACACAATGTTTAATAGCACACACAATGTTTACTAGAACACACAATGTTTACTAGCACACACAATGTTTACTAGCACACACAATGTTCACTAGCACACACAATGTTTACTAGAACACACAATGTTTACTAGGACACACAATGTTTAATAGCACACACAATGTTACTAGCACACACAATGTTTACAGTCACTTACGTTCATTTTACAAGAATTTTGCTTTTTTAAAGAGTTTTACACTAACATGATAAATTTCGCATTTGTTTAATAGCTACCTGTTAGCGGTTTTGTCTATTAGAAAGACATAATTAAGGCAGTTTGCACGGTTGTGCTTTCACGTTGTGGCTGCCATCTTTAAGGCCGTAAAGAACAGATGGAGAACATATAAAGGATTCCGAAGTATTCTAAATATCGTGGAAGGAGAGCACCGGGAAACAGCGCAATGCTAATAGCAGATACACGGTCAAAAACAAGACTCGTTGCTAGGTTTCACAGTCATACTTGTTTTCTGGTATGCAAGAGGGCGATACCTTACAGCTCAAGTCTGTTGGCCAGCTGAACTGGCGGTTTTGACTGCCTCGAAATCATGGTTGCGCCGACGATTTATGAATTTAAAATACTAGTAATTCTGTGGTTAACCAAGCGACACCAAAGCTTCCAGACCACTTGCAGTAAAAGTTCCAAGTTATTATTTAATGTTAGGAGTCAAAAATCAAAGATGGCTAAATATATTTTAATAATAAAAGTAAAATTTAAAAAGTCAAATTTGTAGATGCGCAAAAACTACACAGTAATAAATACACTGACGTCATTAAAATTTGGCTGGTTTTAAATAACTTACGTAGTGTTTAAAGGTACAAAATTTTCTTAAAAACTTCTTATTACATAATCTTATTAACGAAAGTGGAAAATTGCAATTCTGACGAGAACGTGCGCCTCAATTATCTAGAATATTGGGATCATTTATTTTTCTGAAAGTAATAAATTCCTGATTAATTTGAAACACACATTTTTGGCTCTTTCTGCAATAGCGTAGCGATTTAAAAACACGTATCTGTATAAAGATTGAATGGCATTAAAATAGATTTTTATTAGTATTTATGAGTATCATTTCTGTATTTTTTACACAAACTTACACTTTAAAGTTTTATTACACAGTACACTTTTATTTCAGAACGACTGTTTACAATTGCAGTTTAAAGTACTGCATAGGGATTAATTGACGAATCGCGGAAAAAATGGCTGTCAGCAAAGAATCGCAATACAGTTAAATACGAAAAAAATAGTTATGAAACATTTACTTAAAAGAAAATAACATATAACAGAATGTAGTAGGAAAATTAAAGTGATAAATTGTAACTATGTTTAGTATAATAATCTGCCTTCCCTAGCTTCGTCAATTCTTCTTTGGTTGACGCATTTCGGAGAACCTCCATCTTCAAAAACTATTTCTATACTGGTCACCAATATTATGGCTTGTCCTATTTATAACTTTCTAGCTCTACCTAGATCATCAAAATCATCAAGTATGATTTTGAAGAGCCAATCAGAAGCGAGCACGTTACGTTTAATGTACACGTGTTGAACACAGGCACGTAAATAGAGGTGGGGTACCAGGTGGAGCTAGAAAGTTATAAATAAGACGAGCCATAATATTGGTGACCAGTATAGAAATAGTTTTTGAAGATGGAGGTTCTCCGAAATGCGTCAACGAAAGAAGAATTGACGAAGCTAGGGAAGGCAGATTATTATACTGAACATAGTGGCAATAATCCTAGAAAAAAAGAAGAAGAATATAAAAAGAATGATAAATTGTAGTGTTTGTATAAGTAAAAACTATCATAGTAAAAACATTTCTTTGTGTTTATTTAATAACATAAAAAATTCGAATTTCAAAAACAAATCGCTAAGATATCAGTTTTTAAGTGCCTAAAAATGCTTTGCAGTTTTATTTAGGAACGTAAGCCCTTTAAATTGTCTGGTTGGCCTAATTCAACCATTTTTTTCAGTGGAGGAAACATGCAGTGCCCAGTGTTGCCGGAACCGGCCGCCAGATCGCAACAAACTTTCTGCCACCTTGGCGACATGTAGGTGTCGCCGGTTATCTCGTGGCATGGCGGGCCGGCGGAGCAGTTCCATTGGTTGCCGTTCTCTTCTCGCAAGAAGGAGTTCAGTCGGACTGTGGTACATTACTTGTCAGGATCCTGTCAGGGTAAGTTTTATTGGCAGTCACTTTATTATCATATGCAACATTTATTTCCATTTATTTATTTAACAAATTGAAACATAACTTAAATTTTAAGTGGTTTTATGCTCGAGTGGATGTGTTCTTTAATATATTGTATTTAAAAATATGATAAGCCAGTATATCATTTAGTGTTAAAAGGATCTCTCTATGAGGAAGAAAATGGCGCAAGGAAACTTTAATCCGTTTACTCCGACCAAAATGGATGTTATAAGCTTTGTTTAACCATAAGACCAAGGGCCCACTCAATTCGGAGCGGAGGTGCACTGAGCGGGATTATACATTCAAAACCAAAACAATTGTTTTTAATGTAAGTACGGCCACTGAAAGCGAACCGGAGCGCAGCCACGCCGATTGACTCAGCTCAGCTCTGGTTGCTTTCAGTGGTTAATTTTGAATGCGTAGTCCGCTTCGCTCAGCATTTTTTGCCACCCAGCCTACATTTTTAAATTATTCAGTGTTGCTTATAAATATCCTGATTTTATTTTTAGTTTATCAAAAACTATTACTAAATATCCTTAGAATTATTTTGAAATTTCAGACTGTAATTATATCAAGCAGTGTAAAACCACTCTCGAAAGAGTTCACGGGATATTAATAGCGTGATATCAATTTTAAATTACCTGTAAAACTGTTATTACCTGTAATAAATATTAAGTAGTAATTAACAAAACTTTAATGTGGATTAAAATAATTGTGTTATTTTGTTTATTAAACTAATAACGTTATTACAGTTAACATCAAAAAAAGTTGGTTCGACTATCACGTCCTAAATGTGGGCAAACTTTCTTGGGAATGTCAGTCCTTATTAAAAGTGGTTAATCTTCAGTGGAAGTTATAGTTCTGCTTTTAAAAATGTAAACATTTCAGGAAAAAACGTTTTACAGAGAACTTTATTTGTTTAGTAATAATTTCAATATTTTCAAAATGAACAAGGTTTTACTTATTCAGCTACGGTGCAAATAATGTTACATGAAAACATTGAGTTCAGGTAGAAACTAAATTAATTGCCCGATTTCAAAAACATTTCACAAGTATGCGTAGTTTTACTAAATCTATCAATTTTTTAAATTTTCCAAAATTTTCATAGCCTTAAAACTAACAAAAATAGGATTTTTTTCTCAAAATCTGCACTGATGGTTTTGAACAAACTCCATTGTTGTACATACCTTCCAAAAATATTACGTATATATATATATATATATATATATATATATATATATATATATATTTCCTAAGAATTCAGTTCAGTTCAGCAGATATCGAAAAAAGCTTGCATAATCGGTCTTATTCCTAAAATATTTATATCATATTCAGCTCTAATTTCGGTCATATTTGAAAACTCTTAACTAAAATCAGATTATAAAATTAGAAATAAAAAATGAAAATACAAGTCGTGCGTTTATAGTGAAAAAAAAAGAAAATGAATCATAACCTTCAGGATTTATTGTACTTAACTTTAACTGCGAACTTGTATTATTTATAATTTGATAAAGTTATACAGACCTGAGTTATAAATTTTCATTAATGATTCAATTAATATTTCAAAAAAAAAAATATGATGAACACATTTTGAGAAATTATGACGATTTTCCAGTTGATTGTGGGTAAATAAATTTTTTAATAAACTAAAAATTCAACATTAAAAGAGAAACTTTTTTACGAACTACAATAGAACAATAATTTTATTAAATTCATTTAAAGCTGATTGTACTGAAATCCGTATTTTGGATTTTAAGACATTTATCATAACAATTTTGAAAGACATTATAAAATTTTTTCTTACAGTTAGGCTAAAAAAATGAAATTGTCGCAGGGTACGAAAGGTTTTATTTTACAGTTTTAGGAAATATGCCTTCAAGGTAAAGTAAGGCATATTCTAATGAAACAACTCCAAGATACAGTACAATTGTGTTGCTCGCTCTTGTGCTCAGATGGATATCTTTTGTGCTGGTCTCTGGATCGTATGATTGCAAAAAAATATATTCCGGATTGTTTTTTTAGAATTCTAATAACGTAAGCTAGTTAGGAAGGGAGGAAAGACGAACCAAATTTACACCAATAGTTCGGACCAAGAAAACTATTATTAGGGAAAGATTAGCAGAGGACATTTTATAAGTAAGTTACGTAAGCTTTAAAGAGCGTCTTAAAATTTTTAAATGTGTTAAATATTTCGTTAAATTTAATATGAACTAAATCTCACAAAATCAGAACCAAAAGAGAATTTATTGTAGTCGTCTCATATATATAATTCCTTCCTAACGTTTTATAACTTTGTATTGTAGAGAAACATTAAATAAACATAAATTATTAGTCTATTATCATAATTTGAGATTTTGTTTACCATAATTTATGCATCGAAACTTGCAAGTAAATAACATATAAGTAAAAATATATATATAATTTGCAGTAAACCACATTTAAATTTAAATAAACTCAGTTTAACCGCCATACTGGAAAACGACTTGCTTGTTTAAAAAAAAATTATGCTGAAACTTATATAAAGTTTGACGCAATCGTGTTTAACATATTTTTCTGTGGTGTTATTTTGCATACATTAAAGATTGTAATCGAATAAACTAATGGCTCTTTCTTCTTAAAATGGCAGCCATTTGTCTTTAGTCCTATCGCCCTACCCTTATATATCACACTGCAACAGGTTCTTGGCGTGCCAAAAGTGCGCCACCCCTAATTTGTCATACTCAGAACTTCACTTGTATTACTTTGAAATTAAGTTTCACGTGCGTTTCGGAGACGGTCGTAGACCGGCAGTAAATTAGTTTTAAAACTTGGCAATTACATTTAGTTTTCCGTGTTACAAAATATGCTGTACTCTCATAAAGAAAAGTTTTCTGATAAAGCAAGACTTTGATTATAAGGCTACAACTTTTGTATTCTTTTTGGATTCTACACTCTAAAAATTATTTTTTAGAATGGTGTCTGTGTGGCTTCTTTTGCGCTTGACAATAGCACAACCTGTGTCAAAATAAACTAACCAATACTGAAGCCTTTTAAAAATTGTTGTTATTGAAACTCCTCACGTTTTAAGTTTCCCCTGATCATCAAACGAATTTCTGTTAAAAGAAACATAAGTTGGGCTCTGCTTTCTCTTACAGTATATATATTTTTATTTGAATTGACTGTACTTTTTCTGTAACGTGTTATTATAACACTGTAAACTTATATTTAACTAGAATTGTTAGGAATCGAATAATCCAGTAGTGCATGCATCCAAATAACTCTATATTACAATAAAAGGGCCATAAGTGCTCCTGAAGTACATACTGAGGATCTGTAAGGACACCGATTCTTGTTCTTATAAATTCGTACGATTATTAAAATGTTGCCTTTTCTTTTTCAAAGTTATAAACGAATTCCATATCAAATATAAACTACAAATAATAATGGAATTATGCCGCAATTTTTAAAAAAACATGATTAAATGTGACTGTAAATAAAATAAAATATTTTCTAGTATTTGAAAAAAGCTGACTTGAATTTCCTGTTGAATAATATGACAATTACCTACTCATTAAGAGTTCTTGAGTATAGTAGCCCGTTTCTAGAACAATAATAAAACTTAATTTTTAATTAAATTATCAATTTCAGTTTCTAGAACAACCAATAATTGCTAATCAAACATTAAACACTTATAAATTTAATTCCCGCATATAGGTCAATAATGAAATGTTTTAATTGTAGATTAATGTTGTATGTAACAAAATTGACAATGTAGTAAAAGTTAGGTTTATAACTACATTTTTAACATTTTGTTTATATTAGTATTACTCATTGTTCTTTTTAATTTTATAATTTTATTTGTCTTTTTAGTGCTTACAAACGTTTTCCTCCAAATTATTTATTGACAATAACAATATAAACAATAAATTGATTTTAGGCCTAATCTGCAAGAATTCATACAAATTATAAGAACATTAGTTCAAATGGAGAATTAACAGAAATAATTGGGCTGTTTAAGTATTAAAATTTTAATTTCACTTAATTATTTTTCGGATGAAGAATTTAACATTGGATTTAGATTTAGTAAAGAAGACGTTTATATTGTAGGCCTAAATTTAAAGTATCTGCTCTACACTACAATTAAGGGTGCGCCGCTTTCGCCAAAAATGTAATAGCCAACAATACGCAAAAATGTACAGCACCATATAAAATATAACCATGGAAACAAAAAAGTAAGTTAACATAACCTACAAATTGCAATAACACAT
This sequence comes from Callitettix versicolor, assembly GCA_022606455.1. NCBI lineage: Eukaryota > Metazoa > Arthropoda > Insecta > Hemiptera > Cercopidae > Callitettix > Callitettix versicolor. The sequence continues at coordinate 664,887 of CM040191.1, read as the reverse complement.
TGAGGGTATGTTTGAAAATAGCCATTTTCCCTCCATTTAAATATTTCTTTTAAGTTAATGAGAGGTTAATTAGACATTAGACAATCTTTGATTAAATATTTCATAGAAACAGAATGGAAAATTTAATTAGCCATTATGTTAATCTATAATTTATTACTGGAGAATTAAATAAATGTTCTAGAAACCGGCTGTAGGTTTTACTATAATAGCTATTTTTTTAAATGTAGATTCGCTAAAAATATAAACATTGAACCGTGGATAATTTATCTGTGGCAGTAGACGGGACATTTTAATGCATCAAAACTTTACTTTTTCAAAGTTTAACCACAAGTCGTAGAACGGAAATGTGACTTCTTTTCAAACTTTTAGGATTCGGTTTTGCAAACTTTGTCCGTGGTTGTTATATGGGTTTGCAGGGGAAAGTTTTTTTTCTAACTACCCCTAAAGTCATCCGTCGTTATGTTATCTGACTGTGTAGTAAAAAATACGTTACCGTGATTCTTCCTACGCACTGAGCTCAATAGAATGTAGAATCATTTATTCCAATTTTCTTCTGTATCGATTTCAGATCTTTTGGATGTGTTAGTGAAGTTGTTAGAATTTACAAGAGCTCTTTCTTTGAAAGTCGTTCATTTTAAGCAAGAAAAGTAGTTTATTAAACAAATTAAAAGAGATATATCAGTATGTAAGACAAAATTAACTACTACTGTGAGGGTCGGCCTATTTAACAAACAGCCGGTACGTTACAATTTGAAGAATGTGGAGAATATTTTTTTTTTTTTCTAAGGAAATATTCTAACCGAATATTTCAGGATTAAAAATATTCATTTTAGTTGCACAGTTAAAATCGATCTTGACACATAACTGGTTTACTCTCTAAGGCAATTTCGACATCTGAAAAAATCCGTCAAAATTGTTGTTTTTAAAATTTTCAGAAGTTAAATTTCTTTAGGTGTACTTAGGAAGCTGATAGTACAAATACGAATTTAACATTTGTAACTTGAAGCTGACTAATTCATAAAGCTTGTTTTTTTTAAAAAAAGAAAAACACTACATTTATAAAAAGGGATAAAAATAAGATTACAGAATTAAATTTCCTCGTTCGTGACGAGACTTGGTTTCCCCCTGCCTGGAGGACAATCACACCATTTACCCTTCTCTCTATTATCCCTTGTTTCTTTCTCCAGCTGAACATTTAAGTGTTCTCATTTTTTTTCTCCTTCAATAAATCTGCATCTTTCATTGAGTTTTTATTGATCATCATTTAACACTTTTATAAAATTTTAAACGATTTCTGATTTTGTAATTATTATAATTAAATTGCAATAGCACATTTTATAATTAAAATGTTTATCTTTTTATGTGATTGGTATTACTAAAACTGAAAATCCGTGCTGAAACGTTCTTAGTAGCTATAAAATTATGTTTCTAAATATTTTTCTGAAATATAAAAATATACTGGATAAATAATTTACAATGTGCAGGCACAGTAAAAAATAATGTTTTAAACCTTTCAAATAATTATCATATTTTTTTAAATATACTGAAAGTTACTGATTGTCAAAGAAAATTAAATATTAAGTTTATCCTGTTGTAAAATATAGAAACAGTGAATTTACTTATGTCTGCACTCTTGTATTGACTAAACTGAATCTGTTCAAATAAATTTTTAAATTAAATTTTGCAAAACCTTAACCTATTCTTTTTTTTTTCATAATAAATAGTCCACTAAATCACAGAAAACTGGCTGGATTGTGTTTTGTCCCCAAACCCTTAAACGATCTAAAAGACTAGGCTATAATTCTTCTTAACATACCGTCAAGAAAGTGTTAATTATATAAGTACCATTGTTTCTGCTAACGGAAAATTTGGTGCGAAAAGTGTTATTAAATTCAATAATGAACGATAATTTGTCATAAATAAATGTTGTTTACTCAAATGTAAATTGAATTATTATAAAAATAAAAAATTGACTGAGGCACAAAATACTATGAATAATAAAATGGTAGTGAAAGAAACGATTTTAAGTTTGAGAAGAGGCAAGATACGGTTTTTAACTGACTTTTAATGACTTGCTAATAAATGTTAAAAATAATTGTAAATAAACTAATCTGTTTATCAATTTTAAAAAAATATTGCTTAAATAACAATTTATTTGCACGTTAGACTTTCTGCCTACAAATATATTTATTTGTAGTAAAATCTTTTTAAGAAATAAAGATAAAATAAAAAAAGTCTTCCAATCACAAATTTACAAAAATGTTCAAAATATTCTAGAAAATTTTATAATTATAATAATGTAGTTTTGAGAGCACATATATTATTTATTTATTTTTTAGTTAGTTCTTAAATCTTTTAAAAAAACCATAATTTTTTGTAATATTTTTTTTTTTTTGAAATGTAATATTCCCCATCGTCATCAGATTTAAAATCTGTTTAAATAAATATTTCGATTTTTCATACGGAATGAGGATGATAAATTCAACGTAACGGTGGTCATGGTTCATTTTCGTATTTTTAATGTAATTTGAAAATTTAAATGTAATTTATGCCAACTTTCATGTCGAATTTGATGAAGAAGTTGTTTTTTAAAGTATAAAATAGAAACAATTATTGTTGGTAATTCGCTTCCATTGTATCAGCCAGAAAGCTAAATGCCGCAATGATGATCATCATCGTCATCATCGTCACTTTCACTGTCACCGTCAACGTCACCGTTACCGTCATCGTCATCGTCATCGTCACCGTCATTGTCAACGTCATCTTCACCGTCGTCGTCATCGTCACCGTCACCGTCATCGTCACCGTAATCGTTACCGTCACCGTCATCGCAATCGTTACCGTCACCGTCATCGACGTCGTCACCGTCATCGTCATCGACACCGTCACCGTCACCGCCATCGTCATCGTCATCGTCATCGCAATCGTCGCTGTGACGGTGGTCGACATCGTCACCGTAATCGTTACCGCCACCGTCATCGCAATCGTTACCGTCACCATCATCGACGTCGTCACCGTCATCGTCATCATCACCGTCATCGATATCGTCACCTTAACCATCATCGTCACCGTCACCGTCACCGTCATCGTCATCGTCATCGTCATCTCAATCGTCGCTGTGACGGTGGTCGTCATCGTCACCGTAATCGTTACCGTTACCGTCATCGCAATCGTTACCGTCACCATCATCGACGTCGTCACCGTCATCGTCATCATCACCGTCATCGATATCGTCACCTTAACCGTCATCGTCATTGTTACTGTTAACGTTATCATCGGCATCGTCACCGTGACTGTCATCATGACCGACACTGTCACGGTCACCGTCACCGTCATCGTTAACGTTACCGTCACCGTCATCGTTAACATCACCGTCACCGTCACCGTCATCATCACTTTCACCGTCACCACAACCGCCATCTCCATCACCACCACTACCACCAACACCACACCTCCCTCATTATCATTGAATATAATTGAAAAAACGATAAATACAACATGTACCTATTAGTTTTAGGAAGTAACACGTATCTGACAGATTAACACGTATCTAAGCGCTACAAATGTAACTAAAGCTGTGTATAAAGCTACAATTGTGAACGAAATCTTTGTTTTTTTTAAATGAAAGTTTAATAATTGTATAAAATCGTCTAATATTTTATAATCGGACACTGGAGAAACGTTTTAGTGGATGATGGGCGAAATTGCGACTGTGATTTTGTTAAAACCACTGTATCCTTTCTTCACAGTATCCCACAGAGATTTCATAAATGTTTATGTCAAACGTTTACCTAAATGACTGGGTAAAAGTGCCAGTGAAGAGCCTATGAAACCTGTTTGCAATGTTTGAGAATCTGACATTCCTATTACCTACAAATGTACTTCAAAAACTTATAAATGTAGAGTATTTAATTTACATACTAAGTTATATAAATTTACTTTGATATGATTCTTATTTTGGTAACTTAATTTTGTTTTAAATGTCTAAAATTTAATTTTGTATTCATCGACATTAAAACACTGAAAAACTTTATATTTTTTTCTTCACATATTTTTAATGGTTAATTTTTGTCAACGAGTATCTATATAATAAATTTATTGTATTATATTTTCAGTTTTCAATAATAAATTTGAAGGACACGTTTAAAATACTTCGGACGTAAAGTAATAAATTGCTGTTCACCGTCAACCTTCAATCAGTAGATAAAGTTACCGATTCTTGATTACCAGTTTTATAATTTTGCTTTTTTATGATTAGAATATCATGTAATCGTCAACATAAGGGCTATAGTAAATGAGTAAGAAAATACAAATACCATACACAGTGTGACGTAGGCAGCTTAAGTTACAATGTCATTAAAAAGCAATTACAGTTGTTAAATCAATATTATAAACATCGCTTCTTAGTTTAACCTTCAGCTTCAGTTTAGTACACTTGCAGCTGTCTAGATTTAATATAAAATTTTGCCTTCTCTCTTAAACGTTAAACAAATATTTCAGTTTAAAAATAATACAATATTAATATTAAAATATAAGTACTTCATTACAATTGGTTTATAAATAACATAAACAGACTCTAATCCAATGTTTTCATTTATTTTAGTTTTCAGAGTTTCTGTATTATTAGAAATATAACTTTATTTATTGATAAAATATCAAATATGCTGAATATTATGAAATTTAAAAATAATTTTCGCGTCAAATATTTTATTATTATATTTTTAATATTTAATCTACAAATAAAAAAGTAGACTTCAAATTGTGAGTTTAATGTCATATAGGTGTTTAATATGTAACCGAATCAGGTAAAATAAATTTCTTCAAAGTCGGTTCATTAAAAATAAGTTAAAAATTTTAAATACTTTAAGCAAACAAAATATATGAGGACAAGTTTTAGAAATCTGGGCTGTCTTAATAAGAGCACATAAATACGGGTATGGGTTCCAATTCCAATCAATACAATACGATATGAGTAAGCGATATGAGTTATTAACGAATTTTTATTGGAAAAATGAGCTGTTAGAGTGACCATCAAACTGTGTGTGTGTGTGTGTGTGTGTGTGCGCGCGCGCGCGCATGTGTGTTTATTGTTATTATTATTATTTATTGATTTGAGTGAAACGTGGCAGAAAAATCAATTTTGTTTTTAGGTAACACAAAATCAACTTAAACTTTTTTTTAAAATGACGGTCACTGTAAATCCTAAACAAATTACAACTTTTAAATCTGATGAAATGACGTTACAAGTCGCTATAAAAAACTTAATAAGTAACTTAACAAAAATTTTTTTCTAATATATATCGCATTGGATTTGGAAGTAATTATTTCAAATCGATGATTCACTGCTTAAGGTAAAACTGCATAAACATATAGGCTAAGGCATAGTATCGCCAAACTGGCATGACTAACCGATATTACAACTTATAAAATTAATAAATAAATAAATTAATAAATAAAATTAATATGTTACCATTATATTTGCAATAAATGAAATTGATAGAAACAGAACAATCGATTTTAATAATTAAATAACTGAATTGTGAATCAAACATTTCGAATAAAGATACATAGAAAGGTTAGTAGTTTAAACGTTATGCTTACTTTTAATAAGATAAAATTTATAAGATATAATTAAGTTTGTATTACGTTCTCTAGTTGAAATCTGAATAGAATAAGATATTATAAAATATTCTATAAAATTATTTCTAAAGTGCTGCTACGAGCTTCTTAGATAGATATACGAGATTTAGATGGCAATTATACGATCGCACTGTAAGACTTCTTATTTTATAGACACTGGCACCGTAAATAAGACACAAGTTTAACAAATTGTTATATAATTCGATAAAAATCACAATAAACTATCAGAAGCGCGCTAAGTAAGATGTTTTTTTAAAACTTTCAAATTTATTTATTTCTGATAATTCCTTCAAAAAATATTTTAAAATTACATAAAACAATGTGTATATTGTTTTACATTTACAAAAAAATATTGTATTTAATATGAAGCTTTCAATAACCATTAAATAAATAAATAAGTACATTCATTTTATTTTTTACTAATTTATCCAAAATAAATAATGGAACCAATTTTCATAATCTAAACGACATTGTAAACTACATTTACAGAAATCGCAAAAATAACAATTTTTTTATCCTTTTTGAGTTCTCTTATTTCATCCCTTTAGATATAGTATGCCGAAATATATTTGGATTCGGCATTGTATTTACGGCATTGCAAATTACTTTACGGATATCTTTGCTAAATGTAAAAAATAATAATAGGTAAAAATTCTTTGCAATATGTTGCAGACGATTAAGTGACATCGAACCCTAATAATATTATTGGAGAGGTGCGCCAAATTATGTTTTTATAGTGTCACCAACGCTTGGTCGATACCTTATTATTTTTTATATAAAAAAGAAAATTACATTATATTATCAATTTTTATGTATTACAATCCTTACATCTAAATGTAAAACATAAAACTAAAATATTGTCGTTGTTTTAAGTAGACACAAAATGGAAGATATCACTGGAAACATTTGTGATTTGTATCAAGTGTTACATTATGTTTCCTTTTTAGTAATATATTTTATTCTATAATTCCAAAACTCACATTTTTACTTTATTTCTATAGGAAGAACTAAGTAATTATGTTGATGAAAAAACAATTTAAAAAATGTCGGAGATATTCAAGATCCCTCATTTCAAGATTTTCAAGATCCCTTCTTTTAAATAAATAGATTTTACTTGGGCGGACTGCAGCTACGTCACAAACAGTCGAAGGTTGATTAGATATATCATCATTTTTTACTACATTTTGTACATAAGCTAAAACCCGAATAAATAAATAAATAAAAATAAAACATTATTTTACTTTTTTTTCAAAATTTAAAAAGAGTTTGAATTATTTTTTATTTTATTTTATTTTTTAACTTTACAAAATACCCTTTCGTTCAAATATGAACGTTCAGAATTCAAAACATGAATGTTGGGAATTCGTGATCTTCCCAAAAACCCGTAGATTAAAAACGTAAATTTGTATAATTTATCAAAATCGGTTTTGTTACTAAAAAAATGTGAAGAAAGTATAAAAAAGTATAACTAAATTCATTGTGTATACGTTGAAACAAAATTAATTTGTGATTCCAGAAGGAATCTAAAAAAAAATTGCTAAAATTCTGAATAGACCCACCACTAAAATAACTACCTCAATACTATGTTGCCAACTGAATAGTTTTTAGTCGACTTTTACAGACTTTTTATTTTATTCCAGAGAACGGAGACAATAAAATTAAGCGGTGCCCTTGAGATAGTGTTTGGAGACAAGCATATTAACTCCAGACACCCGAACTTTAATACCTAAATAACGTTTCAAGGCTGAATACTTTACTTCAAAGACATTGTTTTCTTTAATTAATCGATAAGGCTGTTATAACGCATTTATTAACTTAAAATCTATTCAATTCATTTGTAAGAAATTAGTAGTAGTAGTAGTAGTAGTAGTAGTAGTAGTAGTAGTAGTAGTAGTAGTAGTAGTAGCAGCCCAGGTTTTGTATTACATAATTATATGGAGATTTCTGCAAAAGATTTTAATTTAAAATAATATTTTTTATTATTATTATTTTTTCATATAACACTATACTAAATATTCCGTTCGGATTTGTACCAAAAATGTTGTATTTTTTTGAAACTACATAAAAGGGATACATACAGGTTCAACAAAACTCCAAGCATTTTATTTTTTCCCTTTTTAGCTTTTACAATAAAATAAAACCGACTTAAAACTGATAACAGTTTTGTAAACAAAATTCCAGGATCAGTATAATGAGTCCCTGATGAGAATGCAGCACAATGCACAAATATGTGACAAATAATTAATTGTGTGCATCCCAAACCGTTCGTTGCTAAAAAACATGGTTGAAAGTATTATTTAAATTATACTTAATTTAACCGATTTATATAAATTATTATTTTGATGTAATAATATTATAGCGAATATTGTGCAATATTGTGGAGATTTAATAAAAAAAATCCTAACCTCTTTTCCTTTTCTTTCATACCAACAAGGAAAATTATGATTATCATAAATTTCATAGTTCATGTATATTTTAACTATAATTTAAATTTTATAAAGAAGTGTTATAACACTGTTCAACTTCTTGATTTAAACTGTTGAGTATTGTTAGTTTGTTCCCGTTAACTGTAAAAGATCGCACAGGCCCACTGTAAACTCTCGATTGCCACAATTTGTTTTATTTAAATCCATGAAATGCGGGTACCCACAGATACTTTTGAAAAAAAATTGAATAAGTTATATACACCAACAGAGTCACTTCTCTTCATCCAGTGATATCGCTAGTTCTTCTACCTTCCTGATGACAACTTCTCCTTCCTGGTTAACAATTATTTTCTCAATTATAAAAAAAGCAGCAGCTTCTTTTCATGTTTTTGTACCAAAATAAATAAAAATAATAACCACGCATTGTTCTATAGACGCACTTATGAATATTTTATTATTATCATTTCTGGCGATTCTGTTTGTTTCCTTTGTAAGAAGACTAAGTTTTAATTTTAATTATTGTAGTTTGTTTTAGAAAACTGAACATCTATCTTTCATTTTGGTAATACGTTTATGTAAATAATCATTTGGTAGTAGAAGAAATTGTTTTCCAGAAATTATAATTTTTTATTGAAATATTCCAGAAACAATAACAATCTTTTAGATTAATCATTAAATATTTTTCGGATAATCAATATTCAATTTGCAATAATGTACTATTTCTGAAAATATTCAATATTAAAAAATACTTTTAAATTGTTCTATAGTTTACATTTTAATTAAATTTTTCACTCAATTAAATTTTCTTTAAAATTAATTTTTCTTTTTAATAATTATGGTTTTGAAACTAATGACTCTTAAAACTGTTGTATGGAATAATTATTCTGAAATTTTTTTAAAATTTATTATTAGTAATAAAACAGTTTGGTAAATTTCATTCCACAATTACAAGAAGTAAAAAATAAACAATACGAACATGGAACGTTTAACACCTAAAGTCATGTAGTGACTATTACAACATTATGACCTTTACTGTAGTTCGAAGTGTTGTGATGTAGTTTACCGGCATTTTCCTATAAAAACGTCACTCGGTCCTTGGGGGCCTAGTTGATAGCGTACTGGGCTTTCACCTCGAGGACCCGGGTTCGATTCCCGGCCAGAGCTTGGCATTTTCATACGCTATAAATCATCCCATCGTCTGCATTAGCCCAAGTGTGGACAATAGTCGGACGTTAAACCCCCCCCCAAAAAAATAATAAATAAACGTCACGCATGATTTTTGTCACGGCTATTTAATGGCAATGCCATTTGTTACGCAAGCGACTGGTATTCACCTATAATAACTTGTCAGTGTAGAAAATTTGAAATAAAAGAAATATAATTTTTCCAAACAAAAAGACCAGTGGCTTTCGGGATTTATTTAAGACTTTTACCATCTAGACACTGCAGTATTTTTTTTATCTATACAAACTGAAGTTATATTTATATAAGAACGATTGTAATGTATTTTTGTTTTTGTCGATAAAGAACTTTCGGAATTATATCGAACAATATGTGTTGCGATGAACGCTTTTACATCAACAAATAGAATTAAGAATAACCTACTAATTATTCTTGCACATGCGTTTGTGTATTGTATACCAAACACATTCTTTTAATTAGAAATCAAATGTGGTATATTTTATTTAAAAAAACACTCCTTCTCTCCTATCTGTTTACTTGTATATTTTGGTTGGAGTAAATAAATTATTTAGTTGGCATTTATTTACAGCTTATGGTAATAAAAGCAAATAGATCGTTTTGAATTTAAAGAATAATATTAGAAAACTTAACTAAAACAATCACTGTTACAATGTAGTTTTTCTTTTTAATTTTCACACACCAGAATAAGTGTGATTAATTTACTTTATACATTTACTATAGTTGTCAAATAGCAAAAACTAGTGCAGCAATAAAATTAAAAATTGTTAAGAGACATTTTACTTTTAAGTCAAACAATCGACAAGAGATTTCAGTGTTTTCGTGAACCGTCTTCAGTAAGCAGTGTTTCATTTCCTTGTTTGTTTTTTCGTTGTGTTGATATCGGTGATTTCTTCTTTTAAACTTCATACATCCCACTCTAGAAGTGTGTCCAACAAAAGAGAGTACGACATATATAAAAAAAATGTAAACTGCAAAACAACAGTTGCTGTTATGTTTGTCTCGTGCTTGTTCATATAGATCGCACAATCGGACACATAAAATACCACATATATTGTGAGCCATCTTACAGTGATTGTAGAGTAGTGACACAATGTAGAGCGTGGAACATTTGATTTAGCCTATAGTTTCGGTCAATGTTTTTACCTTTTCGTTTTAATTTTGTGGCGCTGTACTTTTGACTGCGGTCATAATTGTAACCGTGTGTTCCGGTTTGAAGTTCTTCAAAGATTTCCGTAACGCTTGTATCCGCTGGCGTAGAATTAACACCAAGCTAATAATATCGATGAAAACAACCCATAATAATAGGAATTTTACGAAAGAAATACCATTAATAACAAAGCTGATCGTAAGGTTGGAGAATTTCTCTATTCCATACAACTTCCAGTAAAGAATGGGTGGAATCAAGATGAAAAGTCGTGCGAACAGAAAAGGAGTTTGTTTCTCCGGAGGTCGATAGGATGTCCAAGGGATGCTAACTTTGCATCAGTACTGTTAAAGACTGCAACACAGCCATCGTCCTGTATTTTGTCAGCGTGTTCCATGACGCAAAGGAACGTAGTGTGTATAGTTACCTGAAAAATTAGGTTGGTGTTTATTTCGTAGTCCGCAATTAGATCATTTACATTCTTACATTTGAAATGATGCGTGCGCATGCTGTGTAGACCTCATTGCGGCAGAGGTCCGAACGACGGAATGTCCGAACAAACGCAAATAAAACATCGGTTTGTAACTCCAAATTAGGAAGGGAGACATTTGAAATTCACTGCCACAAGTACTTCGATTGTAGTTATTCGGTAGGTCAGGTTGTCATGGTAATAATATAAGTGAATTGTCAATTATTAATCAGATAATACAAGGCGATTTCCATTTAGCTAATTAATAATGTTTGTTTCTTTTTTGGAGTGTGTAAATACAATTTCCCGTTGAATATTTTACATAGTGATTGTATTAAGGCCACAAAAAACTAGGTCAGATTCTAGACATTTAGCTACCAAATTTGTTAATATTTCAACTATATTTTTAATCCTAGAAGAAACATTATTAACATTCAGTCAGTATTAACGACAAACGTTTTTACAACCCGTTATGAATTTGATTCTACTACTGGTTCTTTGATCTTTCAGAGAAATAATTTTGAAAATAATTTATTTTATTTTAGTAAGATAATTTCAAAATAATAAGAAATAAATTATCTTTAGAAAATAATTATTGGAAATAAAGCCAGTTATATTCTAAATGTAAACTTGCTCTTTTTTTGTTACCTTTAGAGAGTTCTTACACACACAAAAATATCTGAAAATATGTCATTTTCTTGATAAATTACTCCTATAATAATTGTTCCAAAATAATAAAAAATAAGAGTAAAAATGTGACGGTGGTCAGGTTAAATTTCTTATTTTCGATTGGTATAATTTTGAAAGTAGTGTCTCGATTAACCGTCACTGTCTACTTACAGTCATGTTAATTCTGTTATTTGACATTTGTAAACAGTCTTCCATTGTAAATAATTTGTAATAAATAACAAAAGTTACCTTCTGGATAAAGCAAAACACTGTAACTGGGCATGACTTATTTATAGCATAGGCGACGGAAACTGACATTAATTGCTACCCTAAGCAAACATTGATAATCGAAAAGTAAACGATCTTATCGCCTTATTGGAATGAAATAAAAAACACTTCATACACAGCCAATGAATTCTGAATAATTGCATGACTGTTTCGATTGAAATATAATGTATCGAAATATTTACGATAATTTAAAATTACAATAAAAAATACAGCATTCAGGTCATTTTCATCATTTTTTTAAATTAAAAATTACAATTTTTGTATACATAACACTGATTATAACTGAAAAATCAGATTTTCAAAAGTAAGTATGTAATTAAAATTTAATTTTTATAATATTTTAAACAGTTACATTTTTAAAGGTAGGCAAAATTGACTGAAAAACAAATTGTTACAAAAACATTTAAAATTTAGGCCTACGTATTTTAAATATTACGAATATTTTGTACCTTTATAAAACTATATAAACTTTGAATTAATGTGTATATAAATCGAATTGAATGAAGATCCATAACTTTTACATAAATAATTACAATTTTTAGTTTTTCTATCTCTTTGTGTTTTGACCATTTTGTTTACGTTTTTTCATTCGTCTCTTCGCCTCTTTAGTTTTATTCCATAAAAGTGAAAGTGAAATCGATAAAATACAAATGCCATATTAATATTTCAAATCAATCGCGTAATTGAAACCGCTAAGACGAGCTTTCGTTGGATTCTTGACAGATATTGAACGAAAAATATTCGTCAAGGCCTAACGTAAAAATATGTTATTTTAAATGTTAATGCAATGACTTAAAAAACAAAGTTTCCTTTATCTTTGTAAAGAATTACAAAAAATAGATTTTTAACACTGCAAACTCTTTAAAATGCATGATAGCATAATAACATAAAAAGTAATTATAGGTAAAAAGCTTGTTCAATGTTTGCATTACTTTAATTTTTCGTATACTAAGTGCTGATAACCTCCGGAATATTATTTGAAAGCAACGTCAACTTTATTAGGTTTTTAAACTAGGCCGTAAATTTTTAAAGATAAGTTCGTTAGATATCTTATATTTATTTACCTTTTTAGTTTTATCATAAGAAGAAAAAATCTTACTAAAATATCAATTTATTTTTTATTGGTATCTTTACGTGTAGATATAAAACTAAAATAGGTTTTGTTGTAAAATGTTATTAAAAAATAGTAAGATGGAGGATACCGTCTTTGAAATTTAGAGTGTTTCATTTGAACGTAGGTTGGATTTTTTCAATTTATTGATGTATGAATTATGTTCAGCCTGGATCCCACAAAACTACATTTTATTAGTCTTATTCTTTCCGATTTCAGATTCTCTCTGATTTAACAAAACTTGTTTATAGTGTCAGGATATCTGTGTACGTCTCAGCTTTAAACCACTTATGGGCAAAGACATAACTGATTATCTACTGTGTCTGTTACGTATGAAAGTAACTCATTGTAGCAAATCTGAAATAATTAGATTATAAAGGACAGGAATAAATCAATAAAAACCGAAAATAACCATCACTTCTCCGATTTTATTTATTCTATTAAAAAAATTACTGTTATTTCAAATATGGTTTAATGACATGAGATGTGATTTTTCATATATGACCAAAGTACGATTTATAGATTTTTAAAGTAAAAATATATTTTAATTTTTTGTCGATAACTTCTTTTACAATTTCATAATGTTTTGCACAATTTTCAGATAGTATAAATGTATGTGCAATGTTTTGATACTATTTATTTATTTAGAGGAAATAGGAACAGATGTATTTACTAAAAGACAGAATTATTCAGAGCCACAAAATAACAGCCTCCGTAACCTATGATGTAATAAAATAGAAAAGCATTAAATATTAGATTTCTAGTGTTAAAAATAACTGCTAAATAAACTCTAAACAGTATTTTATGTTTTGAGACTTTACACTTTGTACCCGTCAACGAAGACATCGTTAAGCGGTGCCGTTGAGTTTATGTTTAGAAAAAAATATGGCGCAAGGAATACCTTCATCTCGCGGTAGCTTTGACAGACGTTGAGCTTTGAAACGTATCCCCTCCACTTCTCCTTCTCAACCACATTCAATCTCACCTCACGTGAGTTGACGTTTTTTGCAAAAATAACCAATTTTCTATCATTCTGTTTATTTCACAGAATAAACCAGGCAGTTTCAACTGTTCAAAAGTGCCCGGTTTTTTAAACTACGATTTTCATTTTTTTTAAATCCTTTAAACAAACAACTTATTTACGTTTTTAAGGGCAATAAAAAAAGTGAATTTGTTTTATAGAAGATTAAGCTAACAGTGTATGTTAAAAGAAATTACAATACGGCCAATATGCGCTACCTGTTTAGACAATGATAGTAAAATATTACTAGTTAATAAAATAGTAAAGTTCTTAAGCATAGTGATACATAACGTGTCGAAATCAAAACAAAATAAGAGCTATACGAGCATTAATCATCAGTTGAAAACATCATTGTTCGATCTAACAACATCGAACCAAAATTCGATGTTTTTATCTGAAAATATTTGTTTCTACATGTTTGGGGCTTTTGCTTATTAACACAGTGTTGCCAATTTATTACTGAACCACATGAAATAAATTTATTAAAATTGTATACAACTCACGTGCCTCTCCAGTTTATGTCACATACTGTTGAAAGCTTATTAAAATGACCAATTTTTATTACCTTTTAATTTTATTTTGAACATACCTCTGAACTACTATTTTTCGAAATTCAAAAGTTTGGAATACTTTTTATTTATCATTTTTTTAAACATTACAAAAACAATATCGCTGAAATACAACCGTTCCAAATCCAAATTTACATGAACAATTCGTCATTTTCCCAAAAACACAAAGATAAGTTTGATATCTTAAAACGTTTCGTAAATTTAAAAAACGTAAAATTTTTATAATTTATCAAAATCCGTTCCTTACAATTTGCTAAAAAATACGATGTAAATGCAAATATTTATGACTAAATTCACTGTGGATACGATGAAACAAAATCAATTTACTGTTGAAGAAATGTATAATAGAAATAAATAAAAGCAATTTAATGAACCTCTGAATAAACCCACCACTAAAATGACTACCTCAATAGGACGTTGCCAACTGAATAGTTTTTAGACGACTTTCAGAGATTTTAGACTTTATTCCAGACAAAGGAGACAATAACGTTAAGCGGTGCCCTTGAGACAGTGTTGGGAGACAAATACATTAACTCCAGACTTTAGAACTTTAATACCTAAATAACGTCCCAAGGCTGAATGCCTTGATTTAAATCAAGAACATTGATTTAAATAATTGAGAAGGCTGTTGTGCCTGGCTTTTCAATTTACGTATAAAAATGAATAACAGAAATTATTTTAAACGAATTATTATACTAAAAATTTATAAAGAAGTAAAAAGATTGTTATCATAATGATATATGTGTAAATTGTATATATATATATAAAGGATTCTTCAAAAAGTTATATAACGGTCGAGATCGGTGATCGTTTCACGAATACGGGTCTGTATATTACCGAGAAGGTGCTATAATACCTTATTTTACCAGTGGAAATACTCTAAAAAAATTATCCTAATTAATTTTGTCTTTAAATCAATAACTGATTTTTGTTTTTGGTTAGCAAACCATCTTAAGCTATTTAGCAATGTTTTAGCTAAATTTGAAGAAATAGAAACAAATTTACGAACACCAGTGCATATAGAGAATTCAAAAATACTCGTATCAATTATGACTGTTTTGTTCTGGTTTGGATTTATGTACTAAGTTGAAACTCGTAAAACGATTTTAAATCTTTTACACTTTAAAAAAAAAATATTAGAGCCACGATATAAACGTCAAACTGGCAAAATATCTTTTTTAATGCGCAGGAAAAACAACTATATGAGTTGAAAAATGAGTCGCTAAGATTCATCACTTAGTGTTTGGCCAAAGAATAAACAAATTACTTTGTTCTTTTAAAATGGTCAAAAACATATTACATCAATTTAAAAAAATATATCCCCAAACATTTATGTTATCAGTACCAGAGTGAACACAAAGTTGATTATTTAGTTTTAATACATTTTAAAATGTTATCACCGCTAATTACAATTACATTACAAAAAAACCTTAACGTGAAATTATTTTTTTGAAAACGTGTAACAGAAGCACTTTGTAAGCTTTGGGTGTGAATAAGATTCAGGCGTATCGTGCAGTTTTTTTACTATAAATTTGGAGAATTTAATAACCTGAGCAATAAATTTTAAAATCACTGTAAAAGGGGATATAATATTCTTCTGAAGGAACTTTTAGGATATATTTTATTGATCTTTTCTTAGACTCTTAAGTTATCGTCTTTGTACTAATATGTAAGCACTTCTACGGTTGTAATCTTTGTTTCGGAATTAGGAATAATTAATGTAGTCCACCTAATCTCTCACCTACCCGACCGAGGAAATTGATGGGTTTAATGATCCCACCGTACACAAAATACCTTGTTCATTCCCCACACGCACTACTGTCCATAACCTGGCTAACTCTATAGTGTAAAGTCACCAGTTTTGATAGAGGAAATGACACCGACTGAATGATGTATCAAACGGAGTATTGGGATACCTGACAACCTCTCGGTGTACGGTAGCTTTACCAATGAGTATAGAGCTCTGAGCGAGCGGACATAATTTCCCTAGCTAATCATGTTCCCATGAGTAAGAATGTAAATAGAATAAACATGTATTAATTAAAAATGTAACAATTTTTAAGACCAGTATGGAAAATTAGGTCATGCATGTTCTATCGATTTTTTCTCGAAAAACTATGAATACTATTTTTAAGGATAAAGATTAAAATACACATAATTATTGAATTGCGGGAAACTCATTACCGTTTATGGCTTTAGTTATTATGGTTGTTCTCTTACAAGAACCTTTATTTACTCCCCAAACCTGTTTTATTAGTGTAAGGAAAAAATATAATAACCTATTTAAAAACGCACTTACATACAAACGCACTAATGAATAATATATTAACATTTATTTATTAAAATACTGGAATACATAAACCAATACTGTCCTTTTTAAAGTGGATGACTCAGTTATCAATGAGTTTGACATATTTAAACGGCAACTTTACAAGTTTGGAGGAAAATCTCTTCTTCTTGTCCACAGCTAGTGGCGCTTTGATGTTGGTTTTATAGTTTGTGCTTAACAGACTCCGTGATACATACTTAGCGGAACCTGAAATGATATTACAAAATTAATCAAAACGAATATATATATATTCGTGTGTGTGTGTGTGTGTGTGTGTGTGTGTATCTGTCTGTGTGAGTTTGTATCTGTGTGCGAGCGCCTAAATTCAGCGCCCAAATATAATTTTAAAATACTACAGCTTTTAAAGAACTATTAAAACTTGATTTCAAGTTTTTATAAATTTTATATTATTATAGATTTTTGTATTTTATTTCTCTTAAAAATTTGAGAGAGAAATCCTTGCAATGCCTTTCATATCCCACATAGTGGTTTGCAGGACAATGATATTAATGGCTTCAAGGACCACAATGTATTCAAAGAAGGGTTTTACAGTTTTCTTGATTTTCTGGACCTTCATAATAGAAAAATTTAATAGACCAGAAAAAGAAAAATATTGCTTATTTATTTGTGAACATTTTAACATTTACTTTTTTTAAGGTACTTATTTTTTATGTAATATTTATTAAACATAATGTGTAATCACTATTATAAATGTTCAATGTACGTGACTTCTGTTTGGCAGGTGGGGAAATAGCGTACTGTTTATTGTACAATTTGGTTGGGGCATACTTACCATAATCCAGGCATATGTACATCAATATGTATTCGTTTTCTTTGTATGCCACTATACGTACGAGGTCTTCGTAAGCTGAAATAGAAATATTTGCTTTAGTTTTTAGTTTATATGCTTTAAATAGCTAAATATTTTTTAAAAAAATAAAAAACCCAGTAGTTTATTAAATTTATTTCAAACATTTTGAAAATAGTACAAACAGGACCATCTGTTTTATAAAAAAATAGCTATGACAGGCTAGTGTCATTACAAAATATCTTGTAATATTTTAATCTTATGTACATAAAATATTTTAAAGAAAAATCGAATACAATAAAAATGAAGAATATATTTAAAGGCATGCGCACTAATATTTCTCGACAGTTGGACTGGATATGTAGAATATTGTTGTATATTAAAATTTAAGTATATATTGTTAAACTTTTTTATGTAATAATATTAAATAACAATTTCTTAATAAAGTATTACAAGATTATTTAATAGTAATATAATTTAATTATCTATATTTATTCTTTGTTAATATTTATAAGTAAAATTATAATATTTACATTACCATTGTAATCAAAATTAGCTTGTAAGATATAATTAAAAGATATTTGCAAATGACGCCTAGATATTAATAACACAGAGCGTGGCTCAAAATCTTTTTTCAATTCAAAAGTGTCAAAGCGCGCCTAAAAAGTTTTAACCTCAATAAATGATTTCTTTTTTTTACTTCACTGATTGTTCATTAATTGTACATTACTGGGATTTACTATTAGTTTGCATTCTTAAGGATAAAATTGTTACATGCTGAAAATTTGATCAAGACAAAATAAATTCAACCTGTAGATA
This sequence comes from Callitettix versicolor, assembly GCA_022606455.1. Taxonomy (NCBI): domain Eukaryota; kingdom Metazoa; phylum Arthropoda; class Insecta; order Hemiptera; family Cercopidae; genus Callitettix; species Callitettix versicolor. The sequence continues at coordinate 646,391 of CM040191.1, read as the reverse complement.
CATTACAATTTTAAAATTTTTAAGTTTAAAGCTTTTATGCGTTCAAACGTAGGCCTAAGTCATCATAGAAATTAGCTGTTAATGAAGTCAAATTACAAATGAGATCAATAACTCTATTTTTATTTTTATTTTTGTATGTTCAGAAAACACTGTAAACTTACGAGCAACTGTTACATTGACATTTTTTGAAACTACGGATACGTCCTTCGATTTTCTGAAATAAAAAACAAAAGTATTTAGTAAATCGTTACAAATAAACAAAATTCTATAAGTCATAAAATAACAATTGTTGTAGATTTTACAAATATTACATACTGTTGTTGCTAATTCATAACACATTTCTATTTTGTTTTTACAGAAATATATTTGAAATTACTGTTTTCTACTAAAGTAAACAGTCATTACACATAAAATAACTTTTCACTATATTTTGTAACTTAAAAAGCGAAAACTACTTAACCACTTTACATATAAATACAATAACAATGCAATTTAAGTAAATACATATTCTGTTCATTAGTAGACCCTTAGTTGTTCTAAAAATTAGATAGTTTCAAAGTGCTTAAATGTCACTTAAAATTTTATTTGAGAGCAGATAAAACATAAGATTGTTTACTTACGTTACAGTTTTGAAAGTTACGTTATACGAGTCCTGATTTGAAGTTGGTTCTAAGTCTAAAATAACACTGTCAATAGATTTAATGACTTTTGAAGATTCTGAATCACTAGAAGCAAAGGCTCTTCCGTAGTATTTTTGTCCAAGAACCTAAAATAACGAGTGAAAAATATCAGAAAATTATGTTTGATACCAATTTTCCCCACAAACATCTAATTAAACATCTAATTAAATTACTGGTAAATAAGACAACAGGAACAACAGGAAGGCTTTTTGTTTTTTCAACAAATTATACAGCTGATAAATTATTTTTGTTTTGGAAATGTTCAAATAAAAATTGTGTTTACTATTTTTTCACTCGTAATTGTTACGTTAAATGTTAATAAATATAATTATTTAATTCAAAATATAATTCATTCCCCACACGCACTACTGTACATAACCTGGCTAACTCTATAGTGTAAAGTCATTAGTAGAGTAGCTCAATTAGATCAAAGTATCTGCTAACTAATTTTTAGACAACTGTTATAACCACCATAAAAACAACTGTTTAAAAAAAATTGATTTCTCAGGTATTCACATTAAGGCCTAAAAGTCACTTTACATTCCCGTTACATTTAATAGAAAAGTTGTTATTATGCACTTCTGCACCAGAGGGATTATGTTTATAAAATACTACTTAAATTAAAATTATCAATAAATTCCCCAGGAATCGTAGTTTTTAAAGGCAAGTACGTACAACACTGAGGTTGACATTGGGCACTCTCTTTGCTGAAGTACATTTCGAATAATCATCCTTCGCCGCCAACACCGGAAACATTTGCTGCAGGAAACAGTGTCCGCCCGTAACGGCCAGGGTCAGCAACAAAAAATACTTAAACATGGCTCCTGTAATTATATCAATGAATTACACAGTGAAAAATTAATCAATTTATGTACGAAAATCCAAAGCATAAAATATAAATTGTAAAAAGACGTTTTCACACACATTTCTCTTTAAATAATTCAAAATCAATCTATTCGTTTAAATTTTGACTTTATTATTGTTGTAATGATGTAAATAACGGAAAATAGTGGTATTTTATGTATTTAAAATTTAACTGAAATGTCTAATACTAAACTTTGTCAGCACACACACACACACACATATATATATATATATATATATATATATATATATATATAATTTTATTTATTTTATCTAATAATTAAATTGAATTCATTATAAATTAATATTAATAATTTATTCCATTTCTTTGGTGAAATTTAAGTTCACATTTTACAAATATTCTCACTTACAGAAACAGAATTTGAAAGACAGACAGACAGTCAGTTTTTTCCAACATTTAGAAAACGACAAAACAAGGCCAGTTTAAATTTAATATGGTATGGATGTTACGACCACCACCAGTATAAGTATAAAAATAGAAAGTGGTAGCTCAGTTGGTAGAATATCGGACAGTTTGCAACAACTTTGGCATTTAATCAGGTTCGAATCTACTTACTAATGTTTTTTTTCCGTGCATTACGTAGATGCCCTGAACATTAGTTTAACTGGCATAATGTAAACAAGTTAAATCACAAAAAAAATTAAAATAGTAAATCGGCACAGAGAGGCAATAAATTAAAAAACATTACATTAATAAGAATCAAGAAAGAAAGTTAACAGTTCAGAGTAAACGTTAGATTTCGTAATTGGGAAAAGAATGTTTAACAGAGATTGGTCGACAAGAAGCTTATTGGTACTGATAGTTTGAGAATTAAACAAAATTGTTTGCAAGGAGAAAATCAAATTTAAAAAGAATTATTTTATATTGCTACAGCTAATATTAAGATAAATTGTTTGAGCAGTCAGCAAAGGTAGTTTCAAAATTTATTTGCAATAAATAAAACAACAAACTTAGTCTTTCAAAAATGTCACTTCCTTTTGTCGTGTTTTTTTACTTTTTATATGTAAGTAATTGTATTTTAAAAAATCATAGACTATTTTTAAGGCATATTAAGTAATATTTCATTGTTAATAAAAATATTAAAATTTCTTCATTACGTTAAATATACATTCGTAAAAGTGAACAAAGATTATTATTCTGGGAAATCATACGATGTTCGTGGGCAAATAAAAAATTTTGTTATTACAATTTAAATTTAAAACTGTTTATCCAAAACCACTTAAAGATTGTCTAGCATCCAGTAATTGCTTAGTTGTTTTTAAGTGATTAATTAATTCGTGGATTTAATGCTAAAATTAATTTATAGGATTCAAGTAAAATCAAAGCAGTTCTTGCAAATATTACCTTGGACAGTAGAAAATAAAGTAAAATTAGTAACTCCTGAAAATTTTTATTGAATAATAATAAATTCAAAATTAAAATTAATGTAAATAAACATCATTTTTTTAAAAATAATTAATAATGCCATTTAATTTATAATTATTGACAAAGAAATCAAATAAATCGTTAATCTGGTTAGATAAATATAAATTTCATTAAATTGTTTTATGTAATTTAATTGTCTTATTAAATTGGATAATAACTACAATTACGTTTATGGAAAACATTCAATTTTACATATAATATTTGAAAGTTAATTGAATAAAAATTCATAATTAGAACTACTGTAGATAACACAATAATATAGTTTCAATATATAATACACACATACATTAATATATATATATATATATATATATATATATATATATATATATATATATATATATATATATATATATATATATATATATATATATATATATATATATATATATATATAATATTATATGTAGTTTTAAATACTTTATTTGTGTTCTAAAATCTAGACAAGCATAGATTTATGTTGAGCAATAACTGCAATTAAAATTATGGAAACCGTTTAATTATTAGGCTATAGATATTTTATGTGAATAAAAATTTGTAGTTTAATATATGTATATAGAAGAAGTAAAAACAATTGTCACTCAAGATCAACGCACATTTCATGATCTCAAGTCTGATCTTATCGTCGTAGCTTCTTCAATAGCTCTCTTCCGATGAAATGGAAACTGTCTGATAACAAAATGTCGAGATTTCATTAATTACTTTAGGTATTTTTATTTAAAACAATATTTTCTTATAAATTTTAAGTAAACTGGAAGGTTTGCCATATCATATTGGTGTCATCTTGTAATATATTAATCAACAGAGGAAAACTTGCATATTGTTACCACGTTGTAGGAAATCAACCGACAGACAAATTCAAAGTCCACCTTCTTAAATTGGTGCCATGCTGTAGAAAATCAAGCAACTCAAAACATCAAACGTCTTCGCTATTATATTATTGTCATGTTGTAGGAAATCGACTGGAGCAAAATTCCTTTGGTGTTCGATAAGACCGTTTTATATGCTTTTTCCCGCAGACTTTATTACTTAAATGGTATTGGTGAGGGATAATAAGTGTTAAATTATGTTGAAAATTCTTTTATTTCCTCGACAAAATGAATGTGACCGAATCATTAGTCGCTTGAAGAAGTGGAATTTTTAATAAAAGAGTAATGTTTCTCCAAATACCAACACAGTATCCAAATCTCTACTCTAGAGAAAAATTCTTTGTGCCGACATTTTGTTTTCTATGAAATACTGGAGCAAAATCGTTTTCATCTAGACAAAACTAATGTATAATTTTGTTGTTAAACACTCTCCAGGAGGACAATGAACACAGACGAATAAAACATTTCTACTTTGAATGATTCTGTATAAAATAATCATTCTCTTCGATCATTATCTGAAAACGTAATTATTAAAACGTGACTTGTATAAAAGAGTTCCGCCCATCTTTAAACTGCCTTGATGATCCAAAGTTCTTTAGACTTATAGAGATGTTATAAAAAATTCTTTGGCCTCAACGTCTGTCTTTATGAAACAATTTGTTACTGTATGGTAGTTAAATTAAAACCATTTCAATAAGCACAATAGCACAGCAATAAAAAAATATAATATGGCCTTCCAGGTATATATTAGATTTAAATTAATTTAAATCTTAATATTAGATTTAAATGTAAGTAGAAGTACCCTACATTCTACTTTTTTCTACCAGAAATTATTATTAAAACTTAATTACATAACTACAGAATACATTAAATATTTTCAGAAATAATTATAAACTCACCAAATCTGAGTGTAGAAGCTCTCAACAGCAGACTGTATGCATTGAAGATAATGTTTGCCCTTTTATTTCCGTATTTATATATCATTTACTCTTTAAATTAATTGCTGATAACATTTATTTATTTTTCAAAGAACACTTCAAAAGTGTCTAATCTGTGAACTGAATTGATTTGGAGAAGTAAAATACATTTAGAAGCACTTAAGTTCTTTTAAAATTTTATTCCTTAAAAGATAGCTTTTATTTATAAGTACCAAAAAAATAATAATTGAGCAAAAATCTTAAATTATTGGTCGTTCTTGTAATCACTAATTAATAGATCCGTATGCTAGTGATTTATTACAAATTTACAAAGTTATTGTTGACATAAATATCACTAACCATTAGAGTCGTGTTAGAACGATATAACACTTTGAGACGGACTGAATAGGTCTTTATATGCAGATTATAGGTAAAAATATTTTTTTCTATAGGCACAATGGTAAATGAACCTTTTTGAAGTCATTACTGCAAAGGCCGGCAAGTTTGGGAACACACATCGATGATCTGTGAAGGATAAATATCAACCAGGCTCACAAAACCAAAAATTATTTTTCGTAAAATAATGGGCAGTCAAAAGTTAATAATTCTTAATTATTATTTTAAATATTAATAAAAATAATGAAATTAGTATAAGTACAAACAAATTTATTAAATTTTTTTGAGTAAAAAAAATATACGTCTATAAAACAAGATACAAATATATAATCTTTGTCTAAAGAAAACTTAAAAGTAATAAAATAAAATAATAATAATAATGTTAATAATAAAGAGGTGGATGTTATCAAAGGATGAATACAAGAGCTAATTGAAAATTAATAAGATTCATATTGTAAGCAAACTTACAAATAGGAGAACAAAAAAGACAAAGCACCACAGCTGAGGGGTTCAACAAAAAACAGTTTCGTAAACAAGGTTTATCGGTTAGAACACAATCCTGTTTATTTTTACCTCCACGAAATTATGAAAAACAATTTTGGAAAAGGATTGGCAATAACGTTTTGTTGGCGATCGAGCAAATCAGCAACAGAATTCATTAACGTATTGCAAAAAGCTCATTATGAGTAAGAAATGTCAGGCTCTTGTACATTTTGGTTGAAGAAATATTCCATTCAAAGGAAGCCATGTTAACGCCAGATTTGTTAAGAATCTTGAGAAAATAATAATGATAACTTTTGTTTTGCCATCATTGTTCTATATAACAGCATTACGAGTCTATGTTTCAGTATTACTATAGTCCAGCCATTAAGTAAACAGCCTGCGCGAGAATTTATTGCGCATGTAGGAGAATTCCCCTCCATCTCCCTACAACAGTCCAGTGACACAGACATCTGTCAGTTTGAGTCTAAATAATGTTTACTTTATCAGCTAGGATCTGGTACTACTCAGCAATAATGCAAACAAAAGGAGGGAGCTTTGGTGAGAGAGTGGGGACTCGAAATCTCACACCATAATTGCTTTTAAGAACACCATAAAAAGGTGTTCTTAGCATGCCGTTTTTTAAGCGGCTGACCTATAGAAGAAACTACCAAACAAGAAACCCAAAAAACGTTTTCTGCATCACAACAAAACACGGAGTACAATTCATTGTTGTAACAAAGTGTTAGACTCGAAGGGTTTTTCTAACGTTTCCCATCTTTCTTCTGGTCCTGACCTTTTACGTTTCCCTCGTAAGACACTCGTACGTCTTACGTACGACATTCGTAGGGAATGAAGCCTTTCATTTAAAAAAGACTTCGCAACAAATATGGAAATCATAAAAACCTTAACTTAAATAAATTAATTTTAAAAAAACTGTTAAACTGTTCATAAAGATTTACAAATTTTTCGATAAAAATATAGCATCTATTTTTGAAGTTATAAGTAGAATTTCAATAATAACGAAATATGTGAAATATATGCTAGTGTTTTAAATAATAATAAATTAATAATGAAGTTGGAGGAGGTATGTATCACACGGAAAAAGCCAACTATAACAATTATGGCCAAATCTAATCTATAAATACTGAACTAATTTCTAGCTATTCTACCGATTGATCTATTAGGTCTTCGCTTTTGAGAGAAGAAAATGCCGCCAATTAAAATCTGTACATATGAACAAAAAAAATAGTTGGGGGAAAATAGATAAAATAATGGTTAAATCGTTAAAACACAAAGGATTAATACTGTGTTAGCATTGAAGAAGAATCCTTATCTGATACTATTTTTTTTTTAATTGAGAGAAATATAAAACATAAAAATGCAATTGTTGGTTGAAAATATTCTTCTACAACCTTGCCTCGGAACGAAGTGCGTACTTGCTGTTCGATCACTATGCAAGTAAACCACGCATCTCTGGAGACATTTTTTTAATTAAAAGTGGCATGTAGGAAAATTTTGTAAATTATAATTTAAAAAAAATAAAAAAGACTTGATATTTATTGTTATCACAGAACATGAACGACCTATTAATAATTTGAATAATTATTTTAAAACCAAAATCCATCAATAACTATTCGAGTTCAAGAGGCTAAACAATAAAGCATATCGTATTTAGTATGACTGTAAGAGCTTAACGCAGACGAAACCTCGAGCGAACCATTAAGACCAGATGACCAGAAGCTGCAGCTGAACCGTTCAACACAACACGAAAGGAGCTAAAGTCAAATTTTACATGTTTACCAAACTTTAATTTAGTTACTGTAAAATCAAATTTAAAACCCAAAACAATTATGAAAAATTTAAGATCATTAACTTGATATAAAATTGAAGGTTTATCCCATTGTCTTTTTCTTTAGTAGACACATTTTTATTAAATAATGATATGAGAAAAAATTTTTTTAAATCGTCACTGTTAAATAAAATAAAATTTTAATGTTAAAAGATTCAGTTACATCTCCTAAAATAGGTTTACATTAAAATATAAACATTGTATAGCTACATAAATTCATAATAGTGACACTTATTGATCCATGGCGTGAAATGTGCACCAGATCGTTTCACTTGACAATTGTATGAACTAAAATTGTACTTTGCATTTACTAGGAATCAACCAATATAAACACAGGTGTAAAATTTCAGTAGAGAACAGTTTGTGTGTCTGGTATTCTTTACTGCTTTAAATTATGAGCGAATTTCCATTGGAAAATGAGTTACTGTAACGTTGATCTCCAGATGAGGTTGTAAGTCTATGATGAGGTAGTTATGAGCAGTGATATCCACTATATTCATTAAAACTTATAGCAATGACTAAAACTATACTCATTAAGTAACTTAAAATTTAAAGTAATAGTCTCTTAAACCAATTGATAGTATATTAATAAATACTCTTAATGAAATTAATTAATTTATATAAAATATTGATTTGTCAAATCAAAAAACTTAATTAATTAAGATTTTTTAATCCCACAAATAGCATCCATATCATAAATAATACTATTCACAATATTTATCCTATCTTACGTGACTTTCAATATAAATATTTACTTCTTACAAAATTTTAGAAATTCTAAAATAAATAAAATTGTAGCCTTACAAATAAATTGAAAATGATAACTCACTTATTTTCAGTATTTGACCCATTAACAGGAATAATATCACTAAATTCAATATGAACAATTATTCGCAGTTATAAAAAAAAATCCACAAGCGGTAGTTAATTTGTTTAGGCTATATGGCTTAGCTTATTGTCGTTTGCAATTTTAGTCCGATTTCATTTAAATTTAGAACAAAAATCGTTTTTAATAAAAGTTTGGACTTCATTGTTAACCAGCAAAATTTTATCTACAGTTTCAAAATCAAATCATTATTTTTTAAAATGGAAAGTGTTATCCATTTCCCCCACTTAATGCAACACTGTCCTCAAAATTTAACAGCTGGCCATAGTAAGATACGGTGTAAAAGGATAAACTGTCAGGCCATATATTTTCTGCATATCACTCAGATGATAGAGGAGAATTTCATAAACAGGTAACTAAATTTAAGAACTTTATGTAAACAAACATTTTTGTAATTTAGAGTAAAAGTACACAAGTGAATCATAAGCTATTTAGTTTACTTTCGTGTTTACAATCACATTTGTGTTGGCAATCTACACTTTTTGCTACCGTTTATTTTATTTTTCTTCTCTGTTTAGTTGTCGATCAGTTTGACATTGTCAAAGGGCAGCTGGATCAGGTATTTGCCCATTTGTTGCTTTGCGTCAACCAGTAGCGCACCATCAATATTGGTGTTAACTTTAGTTGACAGAAGATCTCTGTTCACGGTACTCCATGGGGTTCGATCTAGAAAAAACAAAATGTTTTTTTCCAATTTTAAAACGTTATGGTTACATTACACACAATCAGTCTAATACATTGTCACTTTTACTAAAGGGAAAATATATCTTTTGACAAGCTTTCAAAATATGAAAGTACAAATGGCAAATCGGAGCGATGTAGCATACATATTTGTTTTAAACATTCTCACTCACTGGAGCAGTATATGAAAGAGAATTTTTACTTTTTTGTGTAATATATCTTGCTTCCAATCCTATCGTTGTCTATTCACCACTCATAATGCCTTTTTAAATTTAAAGTATTGTAAAGATATTCTATTTTCAAAATGTATTACAGTAAGTGCTTGCTTAAAAATGGAGTAACTCAGAAATGTAATGAAAGAAATATATATATATATATATATATATATATATATATATATATATATATATAATAAAAGTTGTTGAAACGATTCAAAAGTATGTGTATAACCAATAAAAGTTTCTTTAAAGTTATTATTATTACATTTTATCAAACATTAAATTTAAAAAAATGTTTTTAAAAACAAAAATATTTTTAAGATAAATTACAGAATAATACACATACAATATTTACTTTAAGATATGTATATGTTTTTTGTTTGTATAGCTAAGCTATTTATTCGACTATCTGAAGATGTTCTGTCAGCGAAACATGTAAAAAGTCTGAGGTAAACAACGGTTTAGTAATAGAAACACGTGTAATTATAATGAAAGATAAGCATACGTATAAGTTCTTTTCAAGATAAATTAAGGGGTTGTCAAAAATTCAAAATGAACAACATAAATTAGTAGCAAACACAAAATGTACTTACATGGTGGTGGAGCACATTTATACAGTAATGCGTATTGGTTGTGCTTGTACGCAATTAGCTTCTTGTAAATCTTGGCATATTCTGTAAATCAGATAAAATTAAGTTAATCGACCCATAATGTGTAAACGTATGTGTGAGGAAGTATTTCTGTGAAAACATTAACTTACCTTCGTTAAGTTGCAGTTGGAAGCTATCTGAATCGATTTCTAGTGATTTCCTGAAATAGTAAGAAGTCCTTTATTTACTAAATAATAATTGTTCAAACATTAATATATATATATATTTATTATTTTATATAAAAAACTAATTGTTTACAATTGATTATCGGGCTTATTATGCAGGCTATGAAGCCTTGATGGCGCTTCTCTAGATGGCAGGACGTGAAGAACTAAAGACAAACACATTTTAATGGGTTAGTAAACTGAAGATCTGTTTCCCAGCGATAGTATAAAACAACTATCATAATAGCAAAACCTAAGTTGAAATTCCAGAATGTTCAATCCGGAGGCACTTACAAAGTTCAAATGGAGACAGAGATTTTGGGACTACATAGGATCAGTCATCGTGTAATCAGAACCATGAGTGTATCAAGAGGGATTAATTCCGAGAGGGGTGGATTTTAAGAAATCAGATAAATTAATTTCTTAAAATAAATATAATTTTTATTTATATAACATTTTGTAGAAGAACGATAATGTGAAAGGTACAGAATTATATTCAATTTATTTATCGTAGTACATTGAAAGCTGTTCTGAATCAAAAAATAAATAAACAGAAAACATTTGTGATATCCACAACATAACGGATTCTTATCCTTAATATTGTAGCAGTTATCGTTTGTTATATTTTAAATATTTCATTTAATAATTTAGTATCAATAATATTTTTGAAATATCTTTTTAGGATATTTTATGTAATTCGTATATTCTTTAAGTTACAGCTATAACAAAATTGTTATTGTCATGTATGTATTGTATGTAATGTATTGTAATGTATGTTTTTTGAACAGATGATATACATTTTACTTACGTAATCCATTTTATAGTTATGTTATAGATATCAGCCTCGTCAGTTTTTTCAAAATAATATATCATGCTGTCTAATGTTTTCAGATATTCATAGGTCTCGTCATATTCGCGAGATATTGCCCTTACGTAGTATTTACGTCCAGCAAGCTAGAATACAAAGACAGTATTTAATTTGTATAATAAATAGTAAAAATACACTCCAAATTTAAATATTAATTATTAAAATGCAAAAAAACAGATAAACTAAAATACATTTTCAATCAATAAAATTCAAAATATCTTATTAAACCAATTTATTTCATTTGAAAATACATTTAAGATCTTCACAGTCACTTGTATAACTTACATCAAGAAAAGTGTGTTTTTTAACTGGTTTAGCAATTTCACATTTTTCGTAGTCACTTCCAACTCTAGTAAGCGTTGGTATAAAACATTCCCCGCCAATGGCAAATAAAACCAGTATCAACAAGAAGCTCTGCATGGCTGCTCTGCAACAAGAAACTGTAACCAAAATCATGAACATACAATGCATAACAAGCAATAATAAGTAACATGTCAATGTCAAATAAATTTTAATGAATAATAAAATAGATAGTAGCAACTAAATTTTTATTTTCCCAATATAAAATATCAGTAAATATTCTTTGCTAAAATACAAATAATTGTCTATTACTAGAATTTTCAGATATAAGTAATATCTCTTAGCATATGTCCGGACACAAAATATTAAAAAGTAAAAATAATTTGTTGTTTTGTTTAAACTAACATTTTCGAATCAAAATCAGGAAGGACCCTATAGAAAAATCAGCTTAATTACACAAAATCTGTTTGTCAGATTTCACTTAGATTTTTGCAGTTTATAGATATCGTATGCACACCTTTCAACACCAATTGACTGAAATTATCTAACATGATGATTAGAATTTGATAAAATGATGTTTGTGAAATTATGAAGTTTTCCACTTTTTTTCACATTAAATATTAATCCAGTTTTTAAGATATACGTTTAGCTTGGAAATTTATTGATGTTTAAGAAAAAATAATGTATTCAACAACATCAGAATCGATGTTTAAGCATTTTTGAAAATGACAACAGAAACACGGACCGGTAGATATAAACAAATGTTTTGTACTCCAGACACGCCTGAAAACGGATACATTTTTCTAAATTTCAAAATTTTATTCCAACAAATAATTGTTATCTGAACTTTTTAACATAACACAAAAGCAAATTAGATATTTAAAAGAACTATTGAAAAAGATAAGTAGAAATAAAGGCTAGTTAACACAGATCTTGTTTTACTTCATACAAGAATACCATAATAAAATTGAAAATAAAACAAATTATATCTAAATCACTCTTGTGTTTTGAAGAATAATTTTATCCAAAGTAAACACTAAAATAATAACTAATTTACAATTTTTTTAATAATATGTTTGTGTTCATAGAGTAAGTAAAGCCTATTTCTTGACAAATGCCAAATTTTCAGAAACTTATGAAACATTTTGTAAAAATTGGTATCGACTCAGGAAAACACAACGTTATGCATGTATTAGAATATCTCCGTTTCATATATATTTTTCTAAAGAACTTTATCAAAAACAGAATATATAAAAATGTGAAAATATATTTGTCTAACTTTTTGATCCTTCGATCCTCATATTGTCCCATACTATTAAATTTAAATTACATATTATAAAAAAGAACAATAATGATTTTAATTCTCACATTAACCAAATTTCTAATCTCAAAGTCAGTTTTTTAAATAAATTACTTATACGTTTATGACGCTAGCTCCACACAAAGATTTTATTCGATAATGATTTTATAATCACACTTACCGAATTGTTGAAAGTCGAAGAATATCTAATTCGTAATGAAACTCAGTACTTTTATTTTGCTTTTATATACTTAGAGCATTCAAAGTGTTTTTCAGGTCAAGATAAACATAATTGCAATGTGTAGTCAAAAATCTCAAGTACTCTGTCAAAATGTATCAGTTTTTAATTGATTTAAGTAATAGATAAACACTTATACATAATCGTATATGTATATATCTGTACTTTGTTATTAACCAGGAATGATATCTCGAACAAAACATTGCACAATATTTCATTCATTTAGGTAAATACATGCTTGACAAAGCAAATATATTTATTATCAAAAAGCGATTTCAAGTATTGTCTTCTAAATTAATTTATCTTATTTGATTAATTTTATTTACAGCTTTTCAATAGCTCGTTAAAAGTATTGTGTCACAATAATAAAAGAAATGTTACCTTAAACTATTTTAAAAATATCTTACGTTAAATTATCATAACCTTCGTTAAAATTAGGAAGGTCATTAATCTTTGTTAGAATGTATCGTTAGGTACTTGCTCAATAACTAGATAAGTCCTTCTTTACAGTGCCTTATTTCAACAGAATTCAATTGGCTATATGCGATGATTTGGAATGCTAAATATCCTGCAAACTAGAATTTGGAAGATATATATATATATATTTCCAGATTTTAAATACTAAATATTTTCCAGCGACAAAAAGTAAGCTACATACTCTGCAGAGAATATTTGGAATATTCGTAATAATACATCTTTATAGCAGAGTACTTCTTTCCATTGAGTTTGGAAGAAGACTGCTCATTACTCTCTATAATAAATACTAGAAAGGCTTAATAAATAAAACTTGTTTAAATAATCACAGACTTTATTTTTGTTACGGTTTACTGCCTCACGTTAGGCTAAATATCTATTATGGCAGTGTGTTTGGTAACACAGTTAAATATTAACTTGTTACTACGTTTTCACCAAAAAAAGTGTTCTAGGTTTTTAATTAATCTTCGATTGCAGTTACACTTAAAAGTAATAACTTTAGAAGAATTACCCGAGTTTCAATTTGTCTCAGTAATATTTACTTTCATAAAAAGGAACAATTTAACATTCTAATTGATAAAAAAATATAGTAAGTCTTTCCAGTGTGTTATCTGACACATTGATAGCACAAGATAATTAAAAACAACTAGTGCCTACAACCAGAGTTTTGAGACTTTACATTTTGCACCCGACAACGAAGACAATATCGTTAAGAGGTGCCGTTGAGATTATGTTTAGAAACAAATACACTAATGTGGTGCAAGACCTCAACCTCGCGATGGCCTTGACAGACGTTGCGTTTTGAAACGTATCCACCTCCACTTGGTTTCAAACCGTTCATACTTCTTCTCGTTTTCTTTCTCCTTATATCAATGCACCATTCTTCTCCTTCTCAATCACATTGAACCTTACCTCACGTAAAATGGCTTTTTTTGCAAAAATAACCAGTTTTCGGTTATTCTGCTTATTTCACATCCGGTTAAACCAGGCAGTTTTTTTAACTGCTCAAAAGTAACCGGTATTTTAAACTACGATATGCTTTTTTTTATAAAAATCCTTTCAAGACAAACAAATTTATTTACGTTTTTTAGGATATATAAAAAAATGAATTTGTTTTATAGAACTTTAAACTAACAATTCAAGTTAAAAAAATTACAATATGGCCATTATGCGCTATTTGTTTAGACAATGATAGTAAAATATTACTCGCTAATAGAATAGTAAAGTTCTTAAGAATAATGACAGATAAGATATCAGCTGATAACGTGTCGAAATCAAAACAAAATATGAGCTTGCGAGCATTAATCATCAGTTGAAAACATCATTGTTCGATCTAACAACATCGAACCAAAATTCGATGTTTTTGCCTGAAAATATTGTTGTTCTTTCGTTTTTGGAGCTTTTGCTTATTAACACAGTGATACCAATTTATTACTGAACCACATGAAATAAATTTAATAAAATATTATACTTTTTATTTAATTTTTTTTAAACATTACAAAAAACAATATCGCTGAAATACGGCTGTTCAGAATCCATATGGTTATGAACAATTCCTCATCTTTCCAAAAACCCATAGATTAAAAACGTAAAATTAGTACAATTTATGAAAATTGGTTTGTTATAATTTGGCTAAAAAATATACGATGAATGTTTTAATATTTATAACTAAATTACTGTGGATACGTTAAAACAAAATCAATTTACTGTTCCAGATATGTATAATAGAAATACATAAAAGCAATTTTCTGAATTCCTAAATAGACTTACCACTAAAATGACTACATCAAGTAATTGTTAGAACACTTTCAGAGATTTTAGACTATATTCCACACACCGGAGACAATAACTTAAAGCGGTGCCCTTGAGAAAGTTTTTGAAAAAAATACATTAACTCCAGACACTAGAACTTTATTACCAAAATAACGTCCCAGGGATCATTGCTTTCCTTCAAAAATATTGTTTGATTTAAGTAATTGATAAGATTGTTGGGTCTGGCTCTTCAATTTATTCTTAAGCTATTTAGCAGTATAAATGTTTTAGCTATGTTTGAAAAAATAGAAACAAATTAACGAACACCAGTGCATGTAGAGGATTCAAAATATCAATTAAGGACATTTGGTTCTTGTTTCGTTTTATATACTAAGGTAAAACTTGTAAAAAAATTTTTAAAACTTTTACTTTAAAAAAAATAGTAGAGTAACGATATAAAGGTCAAATACCTATTTAATGGATAGGAAACACAAATATTTGTGTTTGAAATATTTTCGCTAAAACTATCATTTAACGTTTGCATAAAAAATAAACAAATTACTTTGTTTTTTAAATCATCGAAAGCATATTTTATCAATTTTTAAAAACTACACTTTTCTCCGATATTTTTGTAATCAATACCAGTAAACACAAACTTTGATTATTTAGTTTTAAAACTTTTAAAAAATATCAATCCTGTCTACAGTTACATTACAAAAACCATTCACGTGAAATTACTTTGTTGAAAAATGTAAGAGAAGCGCTGCGTAGATGCGCGTGACGTATATATTCAGGCGTTGGGTGTAAATGATATTCTAGCGTTGGGTGCAGTTTCTTATCATAAATTTGGAGAATTTAATAAACCTTAGCAATAAATTTTAAATCACTGTAAAAGGGGATGTAATATTTCTCCGAAGGGAACTTTTAACAGATATTTTATTGCACTTTTATTGAACTTTTAAGTTACCGTCTTTGCACTAAAATGTACTTCTACGGTTGTAATCATTGTTTTGGCATTAGAAATAAATAATGTGGTCTATCTAATCTCTTACCTAACCGGCCGAGGCAGTTGATGGGTTTATTGAACCCACCGTACCACTAGTTTATACTACACAAAACTCATTGTAACATCCATCTATTAAAGACAAACACACACACACACACACACACACACACACACACATTCACTACTGTACATGAAGTACTGAACAGGCCGCCCTTAAAATATAAGCGATCAGAACTGATGGAGTGTATGACACCGACCTAATGGTGAACCAAACGGAGTCCTAGGATACCTGACAACCTCTCGGTGTACGTTAGCTTTAGTAATGCGTATGGGGCTCTGAGAGAGCGGACATAATTTCCCTAGCTAATCATGTTCCCATGACTAAGAATGTAAATAGAATAAGCAAAAACTCGCTGCAAAACAAAAAATCTGCTAAACAACGAATAACCTCCGTGATAAGAGCAAAGAGTAATGGGAAAAATTGAAATGGAAGCAAAACAAGTATATGCAAGTACCTAAGAAAATTTGGAGGTCACTAGTTAGAAGTAAGGGAATCACCCAACTGAAATCTTCTCCAAATCCAAGACTTTATAAAGATACTAAGTTTAGATATGGCACTGCAACTGAGCAAATCAGGAATAAAGAAGTGTCCGCGATAGATCTACAAAAGTCGGAGTGCAATCGTAACTTTATGAAGTCATTCGCTCAATCACACATTCAATGTCCCATCTAGAAGGAGGGTTTTAAATCGGTGGGTATTTCCGGTGATCGCTGTAACTCGTATTTGTACTATTTTAGAAATTAAGGTTTTATTTTCCATTATTAAACTGATTTACGTTACTAATCTTTATATTTCAACAAAATATTATAGACTGATTTTGTAAAATTCAGAGAATGATTATTTTTTGTGACGGTGATAAAATACTAACCAAATATATAAAATATACAATAATGTACTCACAATAAAACTTACAATAACTTACAATAAAATATACAGTATAATCAGATATAGGTTCTATCCTTTATAATTTCGACGTACGTTTTTTTAAAATAAAACTTGTTAGTAAATGAATTAAAGCAAAAGAAACTTATATTTATATGTAATGATAAAATAAGTTTAAAAATTAAATTGATAAGATTTGCTTTTTCTCAGCTTAGAGAGACATCACACCTTGTACCAACTAGTTCTCCTTTTTTTTGTTATGTCTCTCTCTATCTCCTTTTCATCATATTAAGCGTTCTCATTCAATAAATCTGTATCAATGCAATTAATCTTCATTAAATTTGTATACAGATATTATAATTATAAAATGTATATTATTTAAGATTTAGGAGGTATAAAAATAAAATAATTAATTGAAAATTTTCCCATAAATTTAATAAATCTTTCTTTTTATTTATAAATATTATTATCAATTTATCTCTATAAGAACAAAAATAAAGTACAGACCAAGTAACAGCGAAAAAACATCAACATTTTTATAGATTATCAATTTTTGTTTCTGTTCATAGAAAATAGTTTTATTATTATGTTTATTCTTATCTGTATACGTGTAAAAATTTGTCTACGCATGTTGGCCTTTCGAGACTAAACAAAAGTCATCAGTATTGATTATGACTAATTTGTAGAACTATTTTGCTAATATCGTGAAACGTATTCATTCATAATGGTAAAAAAATGGATGCTTCGTTATATCTTTAAAACATTTGATTCGAGAACTGAGAACAAACATTTAAAAAATCGAAATAATATATCAAAATGAGTTCGTCATATTTTTTTAAAGAGCATCGACAGTCTTTACAGATTTACGCTATTGTCTGGGTGTAAACTCATTTGAATGGATTCTGGTGGATGGACTGAGTGGGGCTTTTTCAATATTTTTCACCTCCGGTAAGTTTACCTTCATTAGTGTAACCCCTCACACTTCCTCTTCTTTTCCGGTTTTGGCCATGCTGCTTGCTTCCTGGTGTATTAAAATCGTAGCATTAGTAGTATACGTTAATGTGAAGTAGCACTTGTATCAACTTCACATCAATTAAATACAAAAAATTGTAATTCAATACAAAATAATATTAGAATTGAATTTTTTAACAGAAAACATATTGGCAAATTATTTTCTTCTCTGAGAAACAATAATATTTATAACATTAGAATTTATTTGTTTTAATATATTTTGTAGAATGATATTTACGTTTTATTTTAGAAGCATACACCAAAATAACTACATAATTAACTTACTGTGTACGATACAGTTGTT
The DNA here is from genome assembly GCA_022606455.1 of Callitettix versicolor. Lineage (NCBI taxonomy): Eukaryota > Metazoa > Arthropoda > Insecta > Hemiptera > Cercopidae > Callitettix > Callitettix versicolor. The sequence continues at coordinate 628,091 of CM040191.1, read as the reverse complement.
TGTGTCTGGTTCCGTCCTTGAGTATCCAGAAACAATATTTTATTACGGAATTATCTACTAGTACACATTCAGTATATTTTGTGTAGCGGCCGTTAATTCAAATATCTATTTCTTAGCATTTTTAGCTTGCTTTCTGACTTTAGTCATAATTAAATATGTATTAATTAATAATTTAACAAATTTTAAGACGAGTATGAACAATTAAGTTTTTGTCGTTTTTTTCTCTCGATAAACTCTGATATTTTTAAGGATAAAACTTGAATTATATAACATAATAATTAATTTGCAGAAATTTAAGGCTTTACCTTTTACCTTTTAAGGCTTTACTTATTTTGGTTGTTCTTTTAAAGCATATATATCCCTTTTTTACCTCCCAACCTGTTTTTATTCGTGCAAGGAATAAATATAATAACTTTTATAAAAACGCACTTTTGAATAATACGTTAACATTTATTTATTAAGATATACATAATATCCTGTAAAAATATAATATCCATATATTATTATAATATGACATAATATCCATTGCATTATATGATATCCAATACTGTCCTTTTTAAAGCAGATGGCTTAGTTATCAATACGTTTGACGTATTTAAAAGGCAACTTTACAAGATTGGAGGAAAACGTCATCGTCTTGTCCACAGCTAGTGGCACTTTGATGTTGGTTTTATAGCTTGTGCTTATCAGACTCCGTGATATGTATTGGGCGGAACCTGCAATGATATTACAAAATTAATCAAAACGAATATATATATATATATGTGTGTGTGTGTGTGTGGTATAAAAAGCAAAATTTCACTTAAAATGTAATGAAATGACTAACTGCAAATTGGGCTCATACACAAAAGCAGAAATCCATATGATTTAAAATATCAAAGATATTCTTTGCAGTAACGTATCACTACTTGAAAAATAGAACTGCAGAGAGAGGAAGGAGGGAGGGAGAACCCGTCAAAATTAACATTTTATTGACCATTTCAGCAATTAGATTCGTTAGTAGATTGTAGTGAATTTTAAATGTGGTAGGGCATGTTATAATAAATTTCGATTGTAAAATTGGGTACTGTATGGACAAAAATAGTAAGACATTTTAGTTTGCAAATAAGTGTGTGTGTGTGTGTGTGTGAGAGAGAGAGAGAGAGAGAGAGAGAGAGAGAGAGTGAGAGAGAGAGAAAGAGAGAGGAGAGCCCTAAATTCACCGCCCCATTATAAATTTAAGATACTAGAGCTTTTTTTTATTTTTATTTATTTTTCTCAAACCTGATTTCAAGTTATGATAAATTTCGTATCAATATAGATTTTTGTATTTTATTTCCCTTAAAATATGAGTGAGAACCGCTTGCAATGCCTTTAATATCACGCATAGTAGTTTTGGAGAACAGTGATATGGATGGTTTCATGGACCATAATATATTCAAAGAAGGGTTACCCAGTTTTTTTAAATTTCTGGCCCTATAGAAAAATTTAATAGTCAGGTGAAAAATATTTCTTATTTCAGTTGTGAACAGTTTGCTTACTTTAAGACAATTATTCTTTACGACTTATTTATTAAAAATAATTTTTAATCACTATTATAAATGCTCAATGTACATGTCTTCTGTTTGGCAGGTGGGGAAATAGAGTACTGTTTATTGTACCATTTGGTTGGGGCATACTTACCATACTCCAGGCATAGGTACATCAAAATGTACTCGTTTTCTTTGTATGACACTATACGCACGAGGTCTTCGTAAGCTGAAATAGAAATATTTGCTTTAGTTTTTAGTTTATAAGATTTACATAGCTAAATAGTCAAAAAAACAAAAAAAATCACACGGTTTATTAAATTATTTCAAACATTTTAAAAAGTACACAAACTGGACCAGCTGTTTATAAAAAATAGTTATAACAGGATAGTGTCATTAATAAAATATATATTTTATTTTAATCTTATGCACATAAAATAGTTTAAAGAAAAATCGAATTCAAACAAAATGAAGAATATACTTAAAGACATGCGCACTAATATTTCTCGGCAGTTCGGTTCGATACCTAATGTATTGTTCTTCATTAAAATTTAAGTATCTATTATTAAATTATTTATTATTATTTATTGTTTATTATTTGTTAATATTTATAAGTAACATTATGATATTTACATTAGCACTGTAAATCAAAATAAGCTTGCAAGATACAATTAAAAGATAATTACAAATGACGCTTTGAGATTAACAACACAGAGCGTGAAGCAAAATCTTTTTTTCACTAATTCAAAATTGTCAAAGAGCGTCTAAAATATTTTAGCCTCAAAAAATGATTTCTTTATTTACCTCCCTGACTGATCACTGTATGTATTACTGAGATTTAATATTAGCTTGTATTCTTAAAAAGTACAATTATATTATTAATTATAATATAAAAGTAATTATAATTATAATTTACTTATTCTGAAAATAATTATTATTGTAAATTATAATTATAATTATAATTTACTTATTCTGAAAATTTGATCTTGAATAAGTAAATTTAACCTGTAGATACATTACAATTTCAAATTTTTTTAAGCTTGAAGGTTTAATTCTTTCAAAACATAGGCCAAAATTACACAAAAAATAAGCGGTTAATGAAGCCAATTTTAAAAAAGAGGTCAATAACTCTATTTATATTTATATTTGTATTTTTAGAAAACACTGTAAACTTACGAGCAATTGTAACATTGACATTTTTTGAAACTACGGATATGTCCTTGGATTTTCTGAAATAAAAAACCAAAGTAGTTAGTAAATCGTTACAAATAAACAAAATTCTATAAGTCATAAAATAACAATTGTTGTAGATTTTACAAATATTACATACTGTTGTTGCTAATTCATAAAACTTTTCTATTTTGTTTTTACAGAAATATATTTGAACTAACTGCTTTCTTTTTTACACATAAAAGAACTTATTGCTATATTTTTTTAATTACAAATGTGAAAACTATTTAACCACTTTACGTATAAATACACTAACAATACAATTTAAGTAAATATATATTCTGTTCGTTAGTAGTCCCTTAGTTGTTCTAAAAATTATATAGTTTCAAAGTGCATAAATGTCACTTAAAATTGTATTTCAGAGCAGATAAAACATAACATTGTTTACTTACGTTACAGTTTTGAAAGTTACGTTATACCACGTGTCCTGATTTGAAGTTGGTTCTATGTCTAAAATAACGCTGTCAATAGATTTAATGATTTTTGAAGACTCTGAATCACTGGAAGCAAAGGCTCTTCCGTAGTATTTTTGTCCAAGAACCTAAAATAACGAGTAAAAATATCTTAAAATTATGTTTGTTTGATATCAATTTTCCCCACAAACATCTAATTAAGACATCTAAAACCTAATCTAATCAAACATCTAATTAAAATAAAGGTAAATAAGACAACAGGAACAACAGAAATACGTTTTATTTTTCAATGTTCAATTAAACATTGTTTTCACTCGTAATTGTTATGTTAAATGTCATTAAATGTAATTATTAAAAGTAGCTGCTAACTAGTGTTATAAAACTGTTAATACCACCAGTTATTTCCACAAAAAAAAATTTAATTTTCGGGTGTTTACATTAAGGCCTTAAAGCCATGTAACATTCTTGTTACATTTAATAGAAAAGTTGTTATTATGGACTTCTGAACCAGTTGGATTAATTTTATAAAATATTACTTAAATTGAAGTATTGAATAAATTCCCCAGGAATCGTAGTTTTTAAAGGCAAGTACTTACAACACTGAGGTTGACATTGGGCACTCTCTTTGCTGAAGCACATATCGAATAATCATCCTTCGCCGCCAACACCGGAAACATTTGCTGCAGGAAACAGTGTCCGCCCGCAACGGCCAGGGTCAGCAACAAAAAATACTTAAACATGGCTTCTGAAATTACATCAATGGATTTACATAAAGAAAAATTAATCAGTTTATGTACAAAAATCCAAAGCATAAAAACTAAATTGTAAAGAACAATTTTCACAAGCAATTTACTTTAATGAATACAAAATCAATCCATCTGTTGAATGTTTAAAATCTAGTTTGATTATTGTAATGATGTAGATATCGGAATATTGTGGTATTTCATTTTTCTTGTAATTTAATTGAAAAGTCTAATACTCAACTTTATCGGCAGATATATAGTTTTATTTATTTTATCTATTAATTAAATTGAATTTATTATAGATTAGTTTTAATTATTAATTCGTATTTTTTAACTTTTGAAATTTAAGTTCAAATTTTACTTATATTGAGATTTACAGCTTCAGACACAGACATATTTCCGAGGAAAGAGAGACATACAGAGACGTTGCAACATGCAGAAAACGACAAAATGAGGCCAGCTAGAAATTTAATATGGTATGAAAGTACGACCACTACCACCACTAAATGTATAAAAAGAGAAAGTGATTGATATTAGCACAGTTGGTACAACTCTAACATTTAATCAGCTTCGAATTTACTAATGTTTTTTTTTTCTTTCGGTGCGTTATGTAGATCCCAAGGATATTGGCATAATGTAAACATGTTAAATCACAAAAAAATAAAAATTGCAAATCAGCACCTACAGGCAAAATAATTATAAAAATTAAGAATCAAGAAAGAAAGTTAACAATTCAGAATAAACGTTAGATTTTTTAATTGGGAAAAAAATGTTTAAAGAAGATTGATCGACAAGAACCGACGCTATAGCTTATTGGTACTGAAAGTTTGGAAATCAAACAAAACTGTTTGTAACGAGAAAATTAAATTTAAAAAAATATTTAATATTTCTACAGTTAATATTAAAATAAGTTGTTTGAGCAATAAATAAAGGTAGTTTTAAATTTATTTGCAATAAAAATAAACAACAAACGTTAGGCTTTCAACACTGTTGCTTTCTTTCTTCCTGTTTCTTTTTCATTTCTATATTACAATATAATCGTAGTACAATTTTGAAGGCATTTTAAGAAATATTTTATTGCCAAAAAAAAATATTAGAATATCTTCATTACATTAAATACTAAAGAGATGTAATAACCAACCAAGATTATTAGTCTGAGAAATACGATGTTCGTGGACAAATTTAATTTCGTTCTTACAATTTGAACTTAAAACTGTTTCTCCTAAACCAGGTAAAGATTGTCTAGCACCCAGTAATTGATTAGTTGATTTTAGGTGACTAATTAATTAATGTGTTTGATACTAAAATTAATTTAGAAGATTCAAGTAAAATCAAACCAGTTCTTGTAAATATTACATTAGACTGTAAAAATAAAATAAAATTAATAACTCCTGAAATTTTTTATTAAATATTAATAAATTAAAAATTGAAATTAACGTAGTAAAAACCATTTTTAAAAATCCAATATTCGAAGTATCATCTAATTTATAATAATTGCCAAAGATGGCACATAAGCAATATCAAATAGTTAATCTAGTTAAATAAATATAAATTAAAGTGAATTCAGTTAAAATTAAATTGAATTAAGTAATTCAAATATCTTATTCAAGTTGGGTAATAACTAAAATTAAGTTAATTAAAAACGTTTAATTATACATATAAAATTTGAAATGAATTTGAATTAACATTCGTAATTAGAACTATAGTAGATAACGCAATAATATAAATTTCACTAAACAAAATATTATATAAGTTATAATAATTACCAGAAAAAGTGAATGAGCAATAATACAATTTTAACCAAAATTTATATATATATATATATATATATATATATATATATATATATATATAAGTATTTTATTATGTGTTCTAAAATCTAGTTAAACATAAATTTAACTTGAGCGATAACTGTAATTAATATTATAAAAAACGTTGTATTATACAGATTAACTTTGATAGAAAATAGTAAATTTACAGTGCCTAACGCTAGGATATAGAAACTTTATTTAGATAAAAGCTTGAAAGTTAAAATATATAAAAGAAATAAAAAACAATTGTCACTCAAGATCGGTGCACATTTCATGATCCCAAGTCTGATCTTATCGTCGTAGCTTCTCCAATAGCTCATTTCCGATGAAAAGGAAATTGTCTGATAACAAAATGTCTAGAGTTCTTTAATTACTTTGGGTATTTTTATTAAAAACAATAATTTTCTATAAATCTTAAGCAAATTCGTAGGTTTGCCAAATTATATTGGTGCCATCTTGTAGAATATTAATTGACACTAAAACCTGTAACTTGATCTACTATAAAGTCCGTCCTTTTACATCGGTACCATAACCGATAGTAAAATTCAAAGTCCGCCCAATTACATTGGTGCCATGTTGTAGGATATCAACTGACAGTAAAATTCAAAGTCCGCCCAATTACATTGGTGCCATGTTGTAGGATATCAACTGACTAATAAAACATTTCTACTTCTAACATTGCATTAGTTTGTAGACCTAGTTGATCCCCTTCGAACATTATCTGGAAACTTAATTATTAAATCTTGACTTGTTTTAAAGAGATATGCCCAACTTTTAACTACCTTGATGAGGCAAAGTTCTTCAGAATTACAAAGATGTTATAAAAAATTCTTTCGTGTCAACATCTGCCTTTATGGAATAATGTATTACTTACTGTATTAAAACTTAGTAATAGTTACATAATGTACGACTAAACATTAATTATTTTCAAAAATAATTAGTAACTCACCAAACCGTAGTGCAGATGCTCTCAACAGCAGACTGTATGAATTACAGATAATGCATTCCCTTTTATTTCCTTATTTATAGCCATTTCTTCTTTAATGTATTTGCTGATAATTCTTTTGTATTTCCCGAAAAACACTTTAATCGATCCTAATCTGTGAAGTCGATTAATTTGGAGAAATGAAATAAATTTAGAAACACTTTACTATTCCTTGAAAGATAAAAATTTTTATAAGTACCAACACAGTAATATTTGACCAACAAGCTTTAAAAAATTATTCCCATTTTAATCACTAATTGGTAGGTACGTATGCTAGTAATTTTCTATAATGTGGCAAAGTAACTGTCAACATAAATATCACCGACCATTAGAGTCGTGTCAGATCCATCTAACACAGTGAGATGGACTGCACATGTTAACAGTTTTTTTTTTCTGTAATACATATGATAAATGAAACAGTTTTGAAGATATTAATGCAAAGACCACAGGTTTTTGAATATAAATCGATCATCTGTGACGAATAAATATCAACCAGGCTTACAAATGTCATATAAACAATGTATAACTACATAAATTCATTATAGTGACACTTATTAATCAAAGGAGTGAAATGTGTTGTTACTTGACGATTTTATGAAATAAAATTATACTTTAAATTTACTAAGAATCAACCAATATAAACACAGGTGTCAAAACTGAGTAGTGAACAGTTTTTGCGTGTGGTGGTCTTATTGCTTTAAATTATTAGGGAGTTTCCGTTAGAAATTGAGTTAATATTGATCTCCAGATGACGTAGTTAATCTATGTTGAGGTAGTTACGAACAGTGATCTACGCATGAGGTAGTTACTTTTTATAGGCTATATGTGGTAACACGTTCGGTTTACAATGTAGTCTTATTTCATTTAAACTTAGGAAAAAAAGTCGATTTCAATAATAGTTTGTTTATCATTGTTAACCAGCAAAATTCGCCCTACAGTTTAAAAATCAAATTTCAAAGAATTCATAATGTTTCTTGTTTGAAATATTTCTTAAAATCTCACTTCACAATAGTAATCAGCGTTAAAACGTTTTACATCAGGATATTTTGAAAAGTTAAAATTTTAACTTATGCAGATTTTAATAATGTTGATAGTAAAATCAAAGTTTTAAAAAGATTTTAAAAAAACATTCTAGGAAATTAGTTTCTATCACGTCAGTGTAACAGTTGAGTACCATTATTATTGATAATAACATGTAGTAAGTGTTTCCAGTGTAAGTTATCTGACACATTGATAGCACAAGATAATTAAAAAAAACAACTAGCGCCTACAACCAGAGTTTTGAGACTTTACATTTTGCACCCGACAACGAAGACAATATCGTTAAGCGGAGCCGTTGAGATTATGTTTAGAGACAAACACATTAATGTGATGCAAGGAAGACCTCAAACTCGTAATGACCTTGAGAGACGTTGAGTTTTTAAACGTATCCCCTTCTACTTTGAAACAATCCCTCCATACGTCTTATTCTTATCTTTGTCCATATATCAATGCACTATTCTTCTTCTTCTCAACCACATTCAATCTCACCTCACGCGAGATGGCGTTTTTTGCAAAAATAACCGGTTTTTGGTTTTTCTGTTTATTTCACATCCGGTTAAACCAGGCAGTTTCAACTGCTCAAAAGTAACCGGTTTTTAAACGACGATTTTCTTTTTTTTTTAGAAAAATCCTTTAAAAACAGGTTTATTTATTTTTTATAGATTTTTTTCCATTTTCTATAAAAAAAAGAAAATAAATCTCTTTTCAAAGGATTTTTTAGTGAATTTATTTTATAGAACATTAAACTAAAAATGCAAGTTAAAAAAATTACAATATGGCCAATATACACTATCCGTTTAGACAATTATAGTAAAATAAAACTCGCTAATAGAATAGTAAAGTTCTTAAGCTTAGTGATAGGTAACATGTCGAAATCAAAACAAATGCGAGCATTAATCATCAGTCGAAAAAATCATTCTTCGATCTAACAACATCGAACCAAAATACGATGTGTTTGCCTGATAATATCGACGCTTGTTCGTACTTGGGGCTATTGTTTATTAACACAGTGTTAACATTTTATTACTGAACCACATGAAATAAACTTAATATTTTTTACTACTTAGGTGTCTCTGCAGTTTATGTCACATACTGTTGGATGCCTATTAAACTGATCATTTTTTTACATTTTAAATTATTTTGAACATACATTAATCACTGTTCAACATAATAGTTGAAATTTAATAGTTTGGAATACTTTTTATTTATTATTTTTTTAAACTTTACAAAAAACATATCGCTGAAATAAGGCCATTCCAAACGTATATGATCAATTCGTTATATTCCGAAAACATTCATACATTAAAGACCTAATTTCTGTATAACTTATCAAAATTAGTTCGTTAGAATTTCTTAAACAATATAATGAAAATACAAATAATTACAACTAAATTCAACTGTGGATAAGTATTTCAACAATAATTACAACTGTGAATACGTTGAAACAAAATAAATAGAAAAGATATATACAAAAGCAACTTAATGAACCTCTGAATAGATCCACCACTAAAATGACTACCTCAATAGGACGTAGCCAACTGAATAGTTTTTAGACGACTTTCAGAGATTTTAGACTTTATTCCAGACAACGGAGACAATAACGTTAAGCGGTGCCCTTGAGACAGTGTTGGGAGACAAATACATTAACTGTATATACAAATTTTAACGATCCTTCGCAAAGTTATGTAACAGTCTGAATCAGCGCTCATTTCATGGTAACGGGTCAGGATCTTACCGTAAAGGTCGCACCAATAGCTCATTTACCAATGGAAATAATCTAGAAAACTTATTACTTCTAATTAAATTTGTCATTAGGTCAATAACTGATTTTTATCTAATTTGCAAACCTTTGTAAGCTATTTAGTCGTGTAAATGGCTTAGCTACGTGTGAAAAAAATAGAAACACATTTATGAACACCAGTACATATAGAGGAATTAAAATAACAATTATGACCGCTTTGTTCTGGTTTTGTTTTATGTATTAGGTTGAAACTCGTAAAATCTTTTAAAACTTTTATACTTTAAAAAAATTAGAGCCACGATATAAAGGTTAAATTAGGAAAGCAACTATATAATTGTTTCGCTAAAATCATAACTTAGTGTTAAAATAGCATAATATATCAATCAATATACCCAATCAATTCGGGCGGGTGAACACAAACCCTATTTTTTTAGTTTTAAGACGTTTTACAATGTATTCATCGCTCTCTACAGTTACATTACAAAAACCATTCACGTGAAATTACTTCACTGAAAACATGTAACAGAAGAGCTGCGTGGATGCGCGTGCGCGTGACGAATGTACTCAAACATTGGGTGTGAGTAATATTCAGGTGTCGAATGCAGATTTATTTTACCAATCATTTGGAGAATTTAATAAACATGAGCAATAAATTTAAAATATCTGTAAAAGGAGATATAATATTCCTCCGAAGGAAACTTCTACGAGACATTTTTTTTACACTTTTCTTGGACTTATCAGTTAAATTCTTTATACTAATTGTAACTACTTTTACGGTTGTAATATTTGTTTTGGAATTATTAATAAACTAGCTGTTACCCGTTGCGGCTTTGCCTGCAATTATAATGTAGGTTATAAAATTTATAGTCGATTTTCAAAATCAGAATAGGTCATTTCATTTTAATATATTTCTATTTACAATATTATACGATTTATGGTTTTCGGCCAAGAAATATACATTTTTGCTACTCGATACTCTAAAACAGGGTCCTGTCATATTTTAATAAAATACAGTATTATTAAAAAATCACTATTATTCAATTAAACTGGAATAGTATTGTGTTTATCTCAGGTACCTAAAGCGTTTTCATACCAAATTTAATCTCAATTGGTCCAGTAGTTAAAGTGTGATTGAATAACAAACAAATAAACAAAAACAAACTTTCAGAAATATAATATGATTACCTGTTAACCGTCACGGCTTTTCCCGCAATCGTAATATACATTAAAGATCACGCATCACCGTGTTAGGACCAACAACCGTGTCAGTTAGGTTATGGTGTATTTCTTTTTTAAAATAAAGGTTTTTTTAACGCATCACCGTGTTAGGACCAACAACCGTGTTAGTTAAGTTATGGAGTACTCTTTAAAAAAAATTAAGGCTTTTTTCCTGCATCACCGTATTAGGCCCAACAACCGTGTCAGTTAGGTTCTGGAATACTATTTTTTAAAGAATAAATAAAGGTGTTTTTTAATGCATCACTGCGTTAGGCTTAACAACCATGTTAGTTAACTTATGCAGTATTCTTTAAAAAAAATATAAAGATTTTTCACGCATCACCATGGCCTAACAAACGTGTCAGTTAAGGTTTGGAGTACTCTTTAAAAAAAAATAACGGTTTTTTTCACACATCACCATGTTAGACTTAACAACCGTGTCAGTTAAGGTTTGAAGTACTCTTTAAAAAAAATAACGGTTTTTTCACACATCGCCATAATAGGCCCAACAACCATGTCAGTTAGGATATGTGGTATTCTTTAAAAAAATATAAAGGTTTTTTTACGCACCACCGTGTCAGTTAGGATATGTAGCCTAGTATTCTTTAAAAAAATATAAAGGTTTTTTCACGCATCACCTTGTTAGGCCTAACAACCGTGTCAGTTAGGATATGTAGAATTCTTTAAAAAAATATAAAGGTTTTTTCACGCATCACCGTGTTAGGCCTAACAACCGTGTCAGTTAGGATATGTAGAATTCTTAAAAAAATATAAAGGTTTTTTCACACATCATCGTGTAGGCCCAACAACCGTGTCAGGATATGTCGTATTCTTTAAAAAAATATAAAGGTTTTTTCACGCATCACTGTGTTAGACCTAACAACCGTGTTAGTTAAGTTACTCTTTAAAAAAAATATAACGGTTTTTTCATGCATCACGTTATTAGGCCCAACAACCGTGTCAGTTAGGTTATAAGTACTATTTAAAAAAAATTAATAAAGGTTTTTTTAATGGATCACCGTGTTAGGCATAACAACCATGTTAGTTAGCTTATGGAGTATTCTTTTAAAAAACTATAAAGTATTTTTCACGCATTACCATGCCAGACCTAACAACCGTGTCAGTTAACGTTTTCAGTACTATTTAAAAAAAATAAAGGTTTTTTCACACATTACCGTGATAGCCCCAACAACCGTGTCAGTTAGGATATGTAGTATTCTTTAAAAAAAATATAAAGGTTTTTCACGCATCACCGTGTTAGGCCTAACCGCCGTGTCAATTAGGTTATATAATATTCTTTAAAAAGTATAGGTTTTTTTACACATCACCGTGATAGGCCTAACAATCGTATCAGTTAGGATATGTAGTATTCTTTAAAAAAATATAAAGGTTTTTCACACATCACCGTGATAGGCTCAACATCCGTATCAGTTATGTTATGTAGTATTCTTTTAAAACATTATACAGGTTTTTCACGCATCACCGTGTTAGGCCTAACAACCATGTCAGTTAGGATATGTAGTATTCTTTAAAAAATATAAAGGTTTTTCACACATCACAGTGTTAGGCCTAACAACCGTGTCAATTATGTTATGTAGTATTCTAAAAAAAATAAAGGTTTTTTTCACCATCACCATGATAGGCCCAACAACCGTGTCAGTTGGGATATGTAGTAGTCTTTAAAAAAATATAAAGGTTTTTTCACGCATCACCGTGTTAGGCCTAACAACCATGTCAGTTAGGATATGTAGTATTCTTAAAAAAAATGTAAAGGTTTTTCACGCATCACCGTTTTAGGCCTAACAACCGTGTCAGGATATATAGTAGGCTATTTAAAAAAAAAATATAAAAGGTTTTTTCATGAATCACCTTGTTAGGCCTAACAACCGTGTCAGTTTGGTTATGCAGAATTCTTTTAAAAAATTGGTTTCTTATCACCCAAAACCCGTGTTAGTCGTATTTTTATTGTTTTTTGATTTACAACACTTTACTGATTTTCGCCTGGTACCAATTTTGAGGTTATGTTGGTCACTTTTATTTTAGATTTTATCGTACTTCTCGTGCTTTCATATTTTGGATTCTTGCTCTTGGGCACATAATAAAGCATTTTAGTAACAAAAATATCGAAAAATATAGGTTATGCTACACTGCATATTTACTATTTTTTCATGTAATGTAATTACACAAATATATATACTACCTTACAATTGGCACTCTGTGTAGGGATTTTTTTACATTTAATATTGAAAATTCAACACAAAGTAACAAATTAAAGCCAGTTTTGAAAAAAATTTCAACTAAAATATGAAAATGTTACATTAAAAACAATAATTTTGCAATAAATAAAACACAGATTAAGATTATTAAAATAGGATTGAATCTATGTTCATCTCAGGTATCTAAATCACATGTCCAGTAAATAACTACAATTAACACATGACACAAAACTAAAAACTGATAATTATTTTGGGCTGGGTAAGTAGTATAATGACGTTTTGTAAAACGGGAATAGGCCTATATGTATCTCTGATAGTTAAACCATATTCGTACCAAATTTCATCTCAATTGGTCAAGTGGTTAAAGCGTGATTGAATAACAAACAAACAAACAAACACACAAACTTTCAGAAATATAATATGCATTAGATAATGTGGTCTCTCTAATCTCTCACATACCCGGCCGAATCAGGTGATGGGTGTACACCAGTCTATCGTACCTCTTGCGTATACTACCAAAATTCCTTCTTCATTCGTTTTGACGTTCATATATAAAAAAAAAAAAACACACACACACACACACACTTTCACTTCTGTATATAACCTGGCTGTCTTTAAAATGTAAAGCGACCAGAGCTGATGGAGTGTATGATACCAGCCTAATGGTTTCATAATTTCCTTAGCTAGTCATGTTCGGATGGGTAAGACAATGAATTAAATCGGCTGGAACTCAACAACATCGGGGGAACAACAAAAAACCTTCCAAACGGGGTTCAACCTCCGTAATATGGGTCAAGAGTAATAGAAAAAATTCAAGGGAAGCAGAACAAATATCTGCAGGTACCTCGTAAAAATTGTTAGTAATTAATTACAAGTAAGCCAATCACCCAAATGAAATATAGACTTAATAAAGATACTAAGTTTAGATATGGCCCTGCAACTGAGCAAATCAGGAATAAAGAAAGGAGACGCGATAGATCTACAAAAATCGCAATGCAATCGTAACTTTAGAAAGTCATTCATCATTGTTTCATCTAGAAGGAGGGGTTTTATCTCGGTGGGTATACCAGATGATCGCCACAACTCCAATTTGTATTATTTCGAAAATTAATATTTTATTTCCTTTATTTTGTTTTCCTTTATTACACTGATGTACGTTATTAATCTTTATATTTCAACAAAATCTTACAGACTGATTTTGTAAAATTCAGGGAATGATTTTTTTGTTTTGATGATAAAACACGAACTAAATATATTCAGGATAGTCATATATAGGTACTATACTTTGCCAGTTCGACATACATTTCATCAAATAAAACTTGTTAGTAAATGAATTAAAGCAAAAAAAACTTATATTTATATATGATGATAAAACAAACGTTTACAAAATTAAATTTCTTCGTTCATGATAAGACTTGGTTTCTCTCAGCTTAGAGAAACAACTCATCTGTACCTACGAGGTGTAATTAAAAAATAAATATTCAATTACATTTATTTTTAATTATAAATGTTATCAATTTATTTCTATAAGAATATAAATAAAGTATAGGCCTAATAACAGCGAACAAAATCAAACTTAACATTTTGATAGATTATCATATTTTATTTCTGTCATAGAATATTGCTTTATTTTTATGATTATTATATCTGAATATGTGTGGAAATTAGTGTGGAAATATGTATGGTATTTCAATACTAAACAAAAGTCATCCATATTGATTTTAACAAAGATTAACTAAATACATAAACTAGTTAGTTTTATCACAGGAAAATTAGGATAGAAAAACATTTTATCACATTACCAATATTATAATTTATTTTTTTAACATATTTTTTAGAATGAAATTTACGTTTTATTTTAGAAGCATACACCAAAATAACTACATAATTAACGTACTGTGTACGATACAGTTGTTTGCGTCCGCTTTCTTCCTTGCGTATCCAGCAACAATATTTTCTTACGAAAATACCTACTAATACACATTCAGTCAATGTTGTGTTTCTGCCGTTAATTGAAATTCATTTTTTTTCTTAACATTTTTAGCTTGCTTTCTGACTTTAGTCATCATTAAACATATATTAATTAATAATTTAACAAATTTTAAAACAAATATGGAAAATTAGATTATGCACGTTCTGTCGTTTTTCTTTCGATAAACGCTGATATTTGTAGGGATAAACCTATATTACATAATTATTGAATTGCAGGAAAAACGCTGCCGTTTATAGCTTTACTTATTTTTGTTGTTTTTTATAACATATTGTATCATTTTTTGAACTCCTAAACTGTTTTATTTGTACAAGGAAACAATATAATAACTTTTATAAAAAATCGCTTTAAATAATATGTTAACATTTATTTTTTAAGGTGTACATAATATCCTGAATATTATAATATTCACAACATAATACGTATAATAACCTGTAGTATCCTTTTTAAAGCGGATGATTTAGTTATCAATAAGTTTGACGTATTTAAACGGCAACTTTACAAGTTTGGAGGAAAACTTCATCTTCTTGTCCACAGCTAGTGGCACTTTGATGTTGGTTTTATAGTTTGTGCTTAACAGACTCCTTGATACGTACTGCACGGAACCTGAAATGATATTACAAAATTAATCAAAACTTTTTTTTTTTGTTTAACGTCCGACTATTGTGCAAGTTTGGTCTAATGCAGACGATGGGATAATTTATACCGTATGTGTGTGTGTGTGTGTGTGTGTGTGTGTGTGTGTGTGTGTGTGTGTGGTGTCAACAGTAAACGTTCATTTAAAATGAAATGAAATGACTAACTGCAAATTGGGCTCATACACAAAATCAGAAATCCGGATGATTACAAATACCACAGAAACTGAGTGAAAAACACATCTGTATTAAAACAAAAACATTTACAAACTAAACTATTAGCTTTGAGACGGATTAAAATTACACAAAATTAGTTTGAAATAACAATCAGTAAATCTCGGAGAGAAATTACAGCTCTTGGGCAACTTACAAAAAGGAACAAAAAAAAATTAGCACGAAACGTCTTACATTACTAATTGTTTAAATGGACAGACAGGACGAGAAGATAAATGAGTAAAAGAGGATCTTTGATATTTTCTGCAGTAACGTATCACTAGTTGAAAAATAGACCTGCAGAAAGTGGAAGGAAGGAGGGGGAATCCTTCAATGATAACACTTTATTGACCACTTCAGCAATTAGACTTGTTAGTAGATTGTAATAAATTTTAAATGTTGGAGGGCATGTTATAATAAATCAAGCGAAATGAGAATATACGTTTTTATGAAACAGAGAATTTCTGTTTGAAAATTGGGTATTGTAGTTACAAACATAATAAGATATTTTAGCTTGCAAATAAGTGTGTATGTGTGTGTGTGTGTGTGTGTGTGTGTGTGTGTGTGTGTGTGTGTGTGTGTGTGTGTGTGTGTGTGTGTGTGTGTGTGTGTGTGTGTGTGTGTGTGTGCCTGAGTGTGTCTGTGCCTGTGTGTGAGCGCTAAAATTCAGCGCCGTATTATAAATTTAAGATACTAGATCCTTTAAAACCTGATTTTAAGTGTTGATAAATATCATATTGTTATAGATTTTTGTATTTTATTCCTCTTGAAATTTGAGAGAGAACGGCTTGCAATGTTCTTTAAATCTCGATTAGTGATTTTGGAGGACAGTGATATAGATGGTTTCAAGGACCACTAATGTATTCAAAGAAGGGTTACACAATTTTGTTGAATTTTTGGCTCTTCATCATCGCAAAATTGAATAGTCAGAAAAAGAAAATATTTCTTATTTTGTGAACATTTTAATATTTACTTACTTTAAGATATTTATTTTATATGTAATATTTATTTTAAAATAATTTTTAATCATTATTATAAATGTTCAATGTACGTGTCTTCTGTTTGGCAGGTGGGGAAATAGAGTACTGTTTATAGTACAATTTGATTGGAGTATACTTACCATAATCCAGGCATAGATACATCAATATGTATTCGTTTTCTTTGTATGACACTATACGCACGAGTTCTTCCAAAGCTGAAATAGAAATCTTTGCTTTAGTTTTTAATTTATAAGATTTACATAGTTAAATAGTCAACAAAACAAAAAAAAGTCACATAGTTTATTAAATTATTTCAAACCTTTTGTAAAGAGCACAAACAGGACCA
The DNA here is from genome assembly GCA_022606455.1 of Callitettix versicolor. Classification (NCBI taxonomy): domain Eukaryota; kingdom Metazoa; phylum Arthropoda; class Insecta; order Hemiptera; family Cercopidae; genus Callitettix; species Callitettix versicolor. The sequence continues at coordinate 611,021 of CM040191.1, read as the reverse complement.
AGTGTTTATAAAAAAATCTTATGTAAATAAAATAATTTAAAGAAAAATCGTATACAAACAATATGCAGAGTATATTTAAGAGTATAAGAGAATATATAAAATAGTGTGCACTAATATTTCTCGACAACTGTGCTGGATATGTATTATATTGATGTATAGTAAATCTTACGTATCTATTATTAAACTTATTTATATAATATTACGAAAGAACAATTTCTTAATAAAATATTACAAGAGTATTAAATAATAATGTAATTTTATAATTTATATTAATATTATTTATTAATATTTATACGTAATATTATAATATTTACATTAGCATTGTAATCAAAATGAACTTGACAAATATAATTAAAATAAAGTTACTAATGACGCTTGGACATTAACAACACAGAACGTGATACAAAATCATTTTTAACTAATTTAAATATGGCAAGGCGAGCCTAAAATGTTTTTACCACAAAATTATTTCTTTTTATATATTGCTAATAGTTCACTAATTATATATTACTGGGATTTACTATTAGTTTGCAATCTTAAGGAGTAAAATTATTATCTACTCTAAATTTGATCAAGACAAAATAAATATCTGTAGATACATAGCAATTTTAAAATTTTTTAAGTTGATTTTTAATGCGTTCAAACTTAGGGTTAAACATAGTCACAAAACAATAACCGCTTAATGAAGTCAAATTAAACATGAGGTCAATAAGTTTATATTTATATTTGTATTTTTAGAAAACACTATAAACTTACGATCAACTGCTATGTTAATATTTTTTGAAACTACGGATACGTCCTTTGATTTTCTGAAATAAAAAACAAATGTATTTAGAAAATTATTACAAATAAACAAAATTCTATTCGTCATAAAACAACAATTGTTGTAGATTTTACAAATATTGCATATTGTTGTTGCTAATTGATAACACATTGCTAATTATTTTTTTTACAGAAATGTATGTGAACTTACTGTTTTCTACTAAAGTACGTATAAAGTACTGTATTCTGCTAAAGTCATTATGTACAAAAAAACTTATCACTATATTTTTCTGCTTAAAAAGTAAAAACTATTTAACCACATTACAAATAAATACAATGTCAAAACATTTCCGTAAATAAATATTCCGTTTATTAGTTGTTCTAAAATTGGATTGTTTCAAAGAGCATAAACGCCATTTACTCTTTGTATTTGTATTTGAGAGCAGTTAAACATAACATTGTGTACTTACGTTACAGTTTTGAAAGTTACATTATACCACGAGTCCTGATTTGAAGTTGGTTCTAAGTCTAAAATAACGCTGTCAAAAGATTTAATGATTTTTGAAGACTCTGAATCACTGGAAGCAAAGGCTCTTCCGTAGTATTTTTCTCCAAGGACCTAAAATAACGAATGAAAGTTATCCGAAAATTATTTTTGTTGGATACCAATTTTTCCCGCATTATGAAATTTGAAGTGTAATATAATTTAAATCTAATTAAAATATTGGTAAATATGACAACAGGAGCAACAGAGATGCTTTTTATTGTTTCGACAAAATAGACAGCTGATAATTGGTTGGTGTTTTGAAAAAGTTAAACATCAGTTAAAAATTACGATTAATTATGTTTTCACTCTTCATTAATACTTTAAATGTTAATAATTATTATTATTTAAAATAGCTGCTAACGTATATTTGGAAAACTGTTAATTCCATCAGTTATTTTAAAAAAATTGAAGTCTCAGCTGTTCATATTAAGGTCAAAAAGGCCTTATTACATTCTTGTTACATTTAATAGAAAAACTTTTCTTGAGGACTTCTGAAATCTCATTAGAGTGGTATTGAATGTCCCCTTTTGGTTTTTTCATTTGCCAACATTGTGGAGGATGATGTTAATTTAATACGAGCTCGTAACTTTTGCTAGCTAGCTGAATGGAACAGTGAACTGGCATCTGCGTCACCATTCTACTTTGTGTACATAAATTTGGAAATCGTACAACCAGAGTGTTTCAATGATAATTGTCACAGTTACTGATAATATTAGTGATAAAAAAACAAAAAGTGTCGCCAGCCTTTGTCAGTTCGGAAACTCCTGTATATTCACAGAATTTATGTTATACAGTTTAATATAACTGTTAACTGTTCCACAAAGATATTCTTATAAAACATAGAAATACTAAAATTTTTCACTCGTTTCTTTTAAATACGTTTGGCAGATTTATTTTAATAAATATAACAGACCTATCATTATAAACAAACGTGATCTCCGTAGTTCGTTTTCTCTATCTTTCCCAATAGTTCATTAGGCTTACAATATATGACAACAATGTTTTACTTCTGTCTCTTAAAGTTTAATTCCATGTAATTCTTAATTTTCAGCTTGCATTTTACCTAATGAAGAATAACTTTTAAAACATATTTTACCACTTATCACCAATTCCTTACTTTGTCCAACTTTCTCATTAATTGAAGTACATACAAATAAAATGATCTTGTGGTTTTGATAAATATACTCGATCTTCAGGTTCCCGTGTTCAAATGTGTGTTTCACTTTGTTCCTGTCCAACTGAATATGTATGTTCTACTGAAAGCTCAGGAACCTAAACACTTTTACCTATTCCGGTGAAATTTTATGTTATGGGTCCTTTATCTGTGGACCTTTTTTTCAAACAAACATTTTCTAGAATTTATCATATAAATTTATAAATAATAGACATAAAAGTAGTTTTTTAAATCAATTTCAACGATTTTGATCAAATATTTCATAAATTTAAATAATAAGTATGACAAAACTACTTACTTAGGTCATAAAAAATTATTTTCAAAAAATCCGCTTCGGAAGTTGACAATAAAAAATAAATTATCGACTTCTTTTCTCAAAATCGATTCATCAGGTTTTACCTAAATATTTTATATATTATGTAAATTCATAACTCAAGACAGTGAAGCAAATTTGTAATAAAAGAAGTACGATTTTAAAATAAATCAAAAAAACTAAATAAACGCTGAACGGCGTTTTTGTAGTATTTTCAGTTTAGACCAACATTCGACTAGTAAATTAATTTTTGTTATTTCAGTTGTGGTATCTAACTACAGTTATGAATGTTCATTTATGGGAAACACTTGAGCAAACTATGAAGAATTATTTTTTTAATTATGTTAATTTTCCAAAGTTTTCATTTATAATTTCCAAACCAGTTTTTTCCTCGTGGTTTCGTTTGGATCCTTAAGTGTCTCATTTAATTGAATGTGAACCAGTTTAGATTATATTTATAAAACATTACTGAAATTGAAATAATGAATAAATTCAACAGGAATCGTAGTTTTAAAGGCAAGTACTTACAACACTGAGGTTGACATTGGGCACTCTCTTTGCTGAAGCACATATCGAATAATCATCCTTCGCCGCCAACACCGGAAACATTTGCTGCAGGAAACAGTGTCCGCCCGCAACGGCCAGGGTCAGCAGCAAAAAATACGTAAACATGGTTCCTGAAATAATATCAACGAATTTTTAATGAAAAAGAGCAGTTTTCACAAACAGTTCACTTTAAACAATGAAAAATAAATCTATTCGTTTAAAATCTGATTCGATTATTGTAAGGAATGTAAATATCGGAATATAGATGTTTTTATTTGAAAATTCTAATACTAAACTTTATATATATATATATTTATGTATATATATATATATATATATTTATTTATATATATATATATATATATATATATATATATATATATATATACATATGCATATATATATATATATATATATATATATATATATATATATATATATATGTATGTATTTAGGCCTATTTGATTTATAATTAAATTAAATTCATTATAGATTAAAAATTTAATAATTTCTTCCATTTCTTTGGTGAAATTTAAGTTCACATTTTACAAATATTCTGAATTACAGAAATAGATTTTGAAAGACAGAAAGACAGACTTTTGCAACATGCTGAAAACGACAAAAACGAGGCCAGCTAGCAAATTAATAGGGTATGGAAGTTACGACCTTTACACCGTAAGTATAAAGAGAGAAATATATTGATATTAGCACGGTTGGTAGAATAGCATTTTGCTACAACTTTGACATGTAAACAAACAGGTTCGAATCTATTAATATGTAAACATATTAAATCACAAAAAAAACAACTAAAAATGGTAACTGGTAAGTTAGCAAAGGATGCTAAGTAATTTTAAGAAACTAACAATAAACAGAGACAGATAACAGATTAGAGTAAACGTTAGATTTCGTAATTGAAAAAAAATGTTTCATGGAGATTGGTCAACAAAACAGACGCTATCGCCTATTGGTACTGAAAGTTTGGGAATTAAACAAAACTATGTGCAACAAGAAAAACAATTTTTTTTAAATGTAATGCTGCTCTACAGCTAATATTAAGATAAATTGCTTGAACAGTCAGTAAAGGTAGTTTTAATTTTATTTTTTTTTTGCAGTAAATAAAACAACAAATGTTAGTCTTTCAACACTGCTACTTTCTTTTTTCCTGTTTTTTTCAGTTTTTAAGTACTAGTAATTTTTGTATAATATAATCGTAGTACTATGTTGAAGGCTTATTAAGTAGTATTTCATTGTCAAAAAAATATTAGAATTTCTTCATTACATTAACTACTAAGGATTTGTAACAATTAACATAGATTATTATTCTGTGAAATCCACATACGATATTCGTGGGCAAATTAAATGTCCTTATTACAGTTTGAAGTTATAACTGTTTCTTCAAATCCAGGTAAAGATTTTCTAGCATCCAGTAATTGATTAGATGATTTTAGGTGACTAATTTATTCGAGTGTTGATATTAATGTTAATTAAAAGGATTCAAGTATAATTCAAATCAGTTCTTGCAAATATTACCTTGGACAGTAATAAGCAAAGTAAAATTAATAACTTTTAAAAATGTTTAATAAGTAATAATAAATTCAAAATTAAATTAATATAGATAAACACCATTTAAAAAATCAATAAACAAAATGTTACATAATTTATAATAATTGCCAATGAAAGCAAATGAACTTTAATAAAATGTTAATCTGCTTAGAAAAATATTGATTATAGAAAAATTGTTTTGTGTAGTTTAAATGTCTTATTCAATTTGGGTAATAACTACAATTTAAGTTTATGGAAAACGTTTAATTTTATATGTAAAATTTGAAAGAAATTTAAAAAAGTCATAATTTGAAATATAGTAGATAACGAAATAATATAACTTTCACGAAACAGTATATTATCTAAGTTATAATAGTTACCAGATAAAGAACACTAATAAAATCTTAACCAAATTTATATATATATATATATATATATATATATATATATATATATATATATATAATAGGCTATATGTAGTTATAAGTGCTTTATTGTGTGTTATAAAATCTAGATGAAAGTATATTTTATTTTACCAATAACTGAAATCAAGATTATGGAAAATGTTTAATTATATAGATTAACTTTGAAAGAAAATAGTAAAATTACAGTGCCTAACTCTAGGCTATATAAAGTTCATTTGGATAAAAGCTTGAAGTTTAATATTTATAAAAGAAATAAAAAACAATTGTCATTTAAGATCAGTGCACATTTCATGATCTCAAGTCTGATCTTATCGTCGCAGCTTCGCAAATAGCTCATTTCCGATGAAATGGAAATTGTCGGATAACAAAATGTCTAGAGTTCATTAATTACATTAGATATTTTTGTTAAAAACAATAATTTTCTATAAATTTTACGTAAATTCTAAGTTTTCCTAAATTATATTGGTGCCATCTTGTAGAATATTAATGTCACTAAAACCTGTGACCTGCCCTACTATATTGTTGCCACTTTGTAGGAAATCAACTGACAGTAAAATTCGAAGTCCGTCCTATTACATTGGTGCTATACTGTAGGACATGAATCAACACAAAACTTCAAACGTCTCCACTATTTTATTAATGCCATATTGTAGGAAATCAACCAGGACACAATTCTTTTTAGTGTACTAAGGAATTAAGACCGTTTTCATGATTTTCCCTTGTAACAATAATTCTTCTACTTCTGGGACAAAATTAAGGTGACCGAATCATTAAATGAACTGGAATTTTTATAAAAGAGTCATGTTTCTCCAAATACCAACACTGTTTCCTAATCTCTACTCTACGAGAGAGAAAACATTGTTTGTGCCGACATCTCGTTTTCTATGAAATACTGAAGTAAAATCGTTTCCATCTAGACAAAACTAATGTATAATTTTGTTGTTAAACACTCTCCATGAGGACGATGAACAGAGACGAATAAAACATTTCTACTATGAAATATTGTGTAGAAAACCATCATCCTCTGCGATCATTATCTGAAAACGTAATTATTAAAACGTGACTTGTATAAAAGAGTTCCGCCCATCTTTAAACTGCCTTGATGATGCAAAGTTCTTCAGAATTATAGAGATGTTGTAAAAATTCTTAGCACTCAAGATCTGTCTTTGTGAAATAATTTGTTACTCTATGGTAATTAAATTAAAACCATTTCAATAAGCACAATAGCACAGTAATAAACAAATGTAATATGGCCTTCCAGGTATATTTAAAACTTTCTGTATACCCTACATTCCACTTTTTTATATCAGAAATTATTAAAAAAATGTAATTACATAACGACAGAACACATTAAATAATTTCAAAAATAATTATAAACTCACCAAATCTGAGTGTAGAAGCTCTCAACAGCAGACTGTGTGCACTGAAGATAATGCTTGCCCTTTTATTTCCGTATTTATATATCATTTACTCTTTAAATTAATTGCTGATAACATTTATTTATTTTTCAAAGAACACTTCAAAAGTATCTAATCTGTGAACTGAATTGATTTGGGGAAGTGAAATATATTTAGAAGCACTTAAGTTCATTTAAACTTTTATACCTTAAAAGATAGCTTTTATTCATAAGTACAAAAAAAATAATAACTGACCAAAAATTCTAAATTATTGGTCCCACTTTAATCACTAATTAATAGATCCGTATGCTAGTGATTTATTACAAATTTACAAAGTTATTATAGACAAAAAAATATAAAAAGATCTGACAAAAAAGAAAAAAATATTTTTAAAAAATATAAAATACAAAAATAAAAAAAAACTTTAGAGTCGTGTCGGAACGATCTAACACTGTGAGACGGACTGCATATGTCTTTATATGCAGATTATAAGGGGAAATAGTTTTTTTCTGTAGTCACAATGGTAAATTTACATTTTCGAAGTCATTAATGCAAAGACCGGCAAGTTTGGGAACACACATCGATCATCTGTGACGAGTAAATTTCAACCAGGCTCACAAAAACCAGAAAATATTTATTCGTAAATGACAGACAATCAAAAATTAATAATTCTCAATTACCATTTTTAAAATTAATATAAATGGTAAAATTAATATAAGTAAAAAAAACATAATATATTACAATTTTGTGAACAAAAAAATGTACTCCTAAAGAGCAAGGAACAAACATCTAATATTTGTGTAAAGAAAATATAAAACAATAAAATAAAATAATAAACTAGAGATGAATGTCACACTGCATCATAGTTGCGGGATTTGACAAATAAAAACAATTTCGTAAGCAAGCTTTATCGGTTAGAACCATGTTTATTTTTATCTCTAAGAAATAATGAAAATAATTTTGAGAAAAGATTTGCAATAACGTTTTGCTGACGGTCAAGCAAATCAGCAACTTATTGCAAAAAACTAATGATGAGTAAGTAATGTCAGGCTCTTGCATATTTCGGTTGTAGTAATCTTTCATTGCAAGGAAGGAGACGTTAAAGCCAAAATTGTTAAGACTGTTGGAAAAATAATAATAAATTTTGCTTGCCCAACTTGGTTCTATATAACGGCATGCAGCAGTAAAAGAGGAGTATTAGCAGTCCATGTTGCTGCATTATTACATTCCAACCACTTAGTAAACGGCCTGCGCAAGAATTTATGGCGCATGTAGGAGAATTCCCCTCCAACTCCCTCCATCAGACCAGTGACACAGACATCTGCCAGTTTGAGCCTACAAAATGTTTGTTTTATCAGCTGGGATCTGGTATTATAGCAATAGTCAAAAAAAGATTTAGGGAGTTGTGTTGAAAGAGAGGGGACTCGAAATCTCACGGCGCTATTTCTTTCTCTGTCCCACTGACATACATAGCAGGCCGTCTTATAAGCGACTGACCTATAGAAGAAACTCCCAAACAAGGAACTCAAAAAGCGTCTTCTGCGTCACAAGAAAACACCATTTACAATTAATTTCTTTAACAAAGTGTTTAGACTGAAAAGATTTTTCTAACCTTTTCCATCCTTCTTCCAGTCCTGACATTGCTTTTTCTTTTACCTTTCCCTACAATCATAAGGAACATTTGAAAAAAGGTTCGTAACAAATGAGAAAGTCATAAAAACGGTAACTTAAATAAATTAATTTTAATAATAATCTTTAGCATGTTATAATAATAATAATAGATAATATCATAGCGTGTTTAGGTACAGAAATGAAAGCAGTATAATACAAAACTTATTATAACTATAAAAAAATAGACATATTCGTTAGAGTAATATCGTTTCTCCTAACTGATAATAACATGTAGTAAGTGTTTCCAGTGTAAGTTATCTGACACATTGAGAGCACAAGATAATTCAACAAAACCAGCGACTACGTTATCCATTTCCTTCACTTAATTCAACACTGTCCTCAAAATTTAACAGCTAATCGCGAACTGGCCGTAGTAAGATACGGTGTAAAAGGATAAACTGTCAGGCCATACATTTGCTGCATTTCACTCATATGATAGAGGAGAATTTCATAAACAGGTAATAAATTTAACAACTTTATATAAACAACCATTTTTGTTATTTAGAGTAAAAGTACACAAGTGAATCATAAGCTATTTAGTTTACTTTCGTGTTTACAATCTCATTTGTGTTGGCAATCTACACTTTTTGCTACCGTTTATTTTATTTTTCTTCTCTGTTTAGTTGTCGATCAGTTTGACATTGTCAAAGGGCAGCTGGATCAGGTATTTGCCCATTTGTTGCTTTGCGTCAACCAGTAGCGCACCATCAATATTGGTGTTCACTTTAGTTGACAGAAGATCTCTGTTCACGGTACTCCATGGGGTTCGATCTAGAAAAAAACAAAATGTTTCTTCCAGTTTTAAAACGTTATGGTTACATTACATACAATCAGTCTAATACATTGTCACATTTAGTAAAGGGAAAATATATCTTTTGACAAGCTTTCAAAATATGAAAGTACAAATGGCAAATCGGAGCGATGTAGCATACATATTACTTTTAAACATTCTCACTTACTGGAGTAGTATATGAAAGATAATGTTTACTTTTTTATGTTAATATATCTTATTTCTCTCTCTCTCTCTCTCTCTCTCTCTCTCTCTCTCTTTCTCTCTCTCTCTCTCTCTCTCTATATATATATATATATATATATATATATATATATATATATATATATATATATATATATATATATATATATATATATATATATATAGAGAGAGAGAGAGAGAGAGAGAGAGAGAGAGAGAGAGACAGAGAATTGTAATAAGAATTGTTGAAATGATTTTAAAATGTAGTATAACTAATAGTAAGTTACTTTAGAATTATTATTATATTTTAACCAACATTAAGGGTAAAAATTTTTTTAATTAAACAAAACATTTTTGAAGATAAAATACACAATAATAAAATATTTACTAAAAGAAATGTATATGATTTTTACGTACAGCTAAACACCTATAATTATAATGAAAGTTAAGTATACGTATAAGTTCTTTTTAAGTTCTTGTACTTAAAAGGATTGACTAAAATCACTAAATGAACAACAGAAAATAGTGGCAAATGCAAAATGTACTTACATGGTGGTGGAGCACATTTATAAAGTAAAGCGTATCGGTTGTGTTTGTATGCAACAAGCTTCTTATATCGCTTGGCATATTCTGTAAATCAGATAAAATTAAGTTAGTCACTCCATGATGTAAACGTATATGTTAACAATGTGAGAAAATATGTCTGAGAAAAATCAACTTACCTTGATTAAGTTGCAGTTGGAAACTATCTGAATCGATTTCTAGTGATTTCCTGAAATAGTAAGAAGTCCTTAATTTACAAAATTGTAATTGTGCAAACATTAATATAAACATATATTTATTATTTTATTTAAAAAAACTAATTGCTTACAAATGATTATCGGGCTTATTATGTTAAACCTTGAAGGCGCTTCTCTTTTATGTTTAGACTAGCTGTTACCCGTTGCGGCTTTGCCTGCAATTATAATGTAGGCAATAAAATTTATAGTCGATTTTCAAAATCAGAATAGGTCATTTCATTTTAATATATTTCTATTTACAATATTATACGATTTATGGTTTTCGGCCAAGAAATATACATTTTTGCTACTCGATACTCTAAAACAGGGTCCTGTCATATTTTAATAAAATACAGTATTATTAAAAAATCACTATTATTCAATTAAACTGGAATAGTATTGTGTTTATCTCAGGTACCTAAACCGTGTTCATACCAAATTTAATCTCAATTGGTCCAGTAGTGAAAGTGTGATTGAATAACAAACAAATAAACAAAAACAAACTTTCAGAAAAATTATAAGATTACCTGTTACCCGTCACGGCTTTTCCCGCAATCGAAATATATACATTAAAGATCACACATGACCGTGTTAGGACCAGCAACCGTGTCAGTTAGGTTATGGTGTATTTCTTTTTTAAAATAAAGGTTTTTAACACACCACCGTGTTAGTTAAGTTATGGAGTACTCTTTAAAAAAAATTAAGGCTTTTTTCCTGCATCACCGTATTATGCCCAACAACCGTGTCAGTTAGGTTCTGGAGTACTCTTTTTTAAAAAATAAATAAAGGTTTTTTTAATACATCACCGTGTTAGGCCTAACAACCATGTTAGTTAACTTATTCTTTAAAAAAAAATATATATAAACATTTTTCACGCATCACCATGTTACGT